>JARQOC010000006.1:88738441-88976501 GCA_033576535.1 Allobates femoralis
TATTCTTAAATCTTCATAAATAAACTACATACATATTCTAGAATACCCGATGCGTTAGAATCGGGTCACCATCTAGTAATCAATAATAATCATAGTTAGCACATGTAAGTAAATCTCATATGAATTTTCTGGGCTTTTCCACCATTTCATTGCTAATTGGACTGTTCATCCAGTGCTACCTGGTTCTTGGATTCAGTGATGACTGAAGTAGGATGTTGGGTATTTACGTAATTTAGGGTCTGAGTTAACACCCCGTGGGCACGACAATGCCTATCATGAGTGGATGAGAACCTGTGGAAGGTTATTTAAAATTGAAGGAACATATTAAAAGGGGTGTCCACAGAATACATTTTTGTTCCTCATCACCCAAATATCTCTACACACGATCCCATCTGAACCCACCAAATAAAAAGGCGGGAAGTACCGACTCAGCCAATCAGAGGCCACATCAGGGACATCCCTTAGTCAGAGATTAGCTGAGCAGGTGTTTCCTACCTTTCATTGTGTCTAGTTGTAGATAAATAAAGATGACAGCGCTCACCAAAGGCAAATTGTCAGTAATTCATAGTGCAAACGTCATAACACAGGCAACAAAAGTGCACACCCGGGCTTCACAAAAAAATCATTGCTTTATAGCCAGTTTTTCAGATTAAAGAAAATTAACAGTGATGAAAAAAGCTTTGAAATACAAGCTACTGAATTAAAATCCTGCTTTAACAATAGAGGTTATCCAACTAAACTCTTTAATGATACATAGGAAAAAGTGTGTTCGATGAGTCAATCTGATATTTTAGCATAAACACATAGCCGTTGTAATAAGAAAAAGTGTACACAATTTATGTTTAACTTAAAATTTTAAATTTAATGCTATGGATCATAATATCAGAACATCAATCAAAAAATATTGGTATCTTCTGCAAGCGGATCATGATTGTCAGGACTCTGGATCTTCTATTGACCATGTCTATCCTTGTCCTTTTCCAAGATAGCTTCCGCTGCTTCGCTCCTGTGTGCTTGTTAACTTTTGCAGCATCTCAGTTTTTATTGTGCAGTAATTCTCTGGACTGTGCTGGACTTTCTTTAACTACACTGCACTGCTTCAAGTTCAGGACTTGTTCTCTGTGACTAACATTCCCAGATCTTCCTGGGTGAACTAAACTCATAGTGAAATGCAAAAAGCAGAAACAGTCTAAGTGTACTGCTTCGAGACTTCCCCTTTTGCCTACATGGTAATAGAATTATTTAAAGAGACTTTTCTGTTTATTGCATGTTTGATAAGCGTACTCATTTTGCTGCATCTCACGTTTGTTTTCTGCCACATATGTTCAATACAGACTTGTTCACCTTTAAAAAATAGATCTCACTGTGTCTTTGCTCCCATTGCTATTAGACTCCTGAGTAAATCCTTAGAGTACATTACAGGATACTCAAGCTGTGGCACCCCAGGGGTTAATGTGCCACAATAACATCAACCAGGGTTAGTTCCCCACACAACACTACACTAGCGCCTCCAGGCCAGAAGGGGGAGCTAAAAGCAACTCCCCTATATATTCTGGTGTGGAGAGGAAGTGAGTAGTTCAGTTCCTGGGAGAACTGAGGAAGAAGGACTGTGGTGTAAAGGAGCTGCCTTAGGCTCCCCCACGGTCCGCTGCTCAATTTCAGGCCTAGCCAGGGCCTGAGGGAAGAAGTCAATAGGAACAGAGGAACACTTCTGGGAGACAGAGCTACCCCATAACTCGCCCCGGAGGAGCACAAAGACCGGATACCGGATCCGAAACTGTGACTGACACAAGCTGCACAGTAAACACCGGACTAGTGGAGGTTATAAATCTGCACTGTACCCCAGCAAAGCAACACAGCGGGGTCAGAAGCATATGGTTGCCTAGGGGTACCTGTGAGGAGAACCAGGGCCAGCAGCCTAACTAAAGCGTCAGCAGGGCCATACACACAGCGCAGGAGTGGGAAGCCAAGGACCCGGTCAGGGTGGGAGCAATCCGACCCCGGTACAGACTCCGTGGACAATACTTTCTGAACAACAACTACAGTAAAGACGTGGAAAACTACAAAACCGTGAGTCTGTGTGATCCTTGCACTCAAGCCCTACTTTCCCTCACAAGCTACTATCATCTCTACTACTATCCCTACTCTGCATCATCTAGGGACTTTTACCATCACTGCCCCGTGGAGTCAGGCTCTGCCTGCGGAGAGCCATTACATCACCTGCTGCCAAACATCATCCCCGGAGGTTCTGCAGCAGCGGTGGTCACCCTGACCGCAACCAGTAGGTGGTGTCACGACAATCTCCCTGTAAATCCAATACATAGAGTATATCACATAACTGGAATTAGAATGCAAGAATTGATTTCTCTTGAAAGATTTGACCCGAGATAAGGAAGTCAAACTCCCTGCACCCCTGTATGATAAGATCCCACAGATGTATCCAACATTGATTTTGTTGATATTAAATTGGATGGTTGGATTGGTCTGACTGCGACTCTTATCCCTCATATTCCAATCCAGCTCTGCAGATTCACCTTTAGCAATATAGACAAATCATGTGTTTCCTTCTTTGTCATTTATTCCAAAAGCGCTAAATATCTATCTGTATAAAGGAAATATAAGCGCAAATAGGGTCTTATCTTTTGTCATAAATGGCACTATGGCCACAATGTTCACTGCTCACCTGATACGGTTGTGGTACCCACAACCAGTATAAATGCTCAGTACAGCTGCTGCTGGACCCACACTTACACATGTATAATGGTATCGAACAATAGCCAAACGGATGGTGTGTTGTGGTCCGTGCTGCTGTATAAGGATGGAGACCACACAAGATCTTCAAACAATGGTGCTGTTTATTTCTTCAACGCATTTTGGAGCCAGCCATGCTCCTTCATCAGAACATAGTTCTAGATAATTTTTACCTCTTAAACTCTCAATCGAAGGTCTCATCCAACCATATTGTCTGCTACATTGCACTGACAAGGGGCTGTTACTTCCAAACTGCTGTCGGCAATTGGAGATATGGCGCCCCACTGGTCGGGACGCCATGGAGGGGAACTGCAGCCAAATATGAGTGTGTGGTATTACTGTGACTAAGGGAACTGGGATAGTAAACAAGGGACTCTCACAACACCCATTCATGCACACCCTAGAGTAGAGGACCGTGGGTGAACCCCCTACAGGGAAGACCCAGCCCTGTGGGAGAAGTTAGGTGGGTAGAAAAGTGGATGACAATTAGACAGAGAGTTAGAGAGATGAGCGGAGGACGTCTCAGGTGAAGGTCATCGTGACTAAAAGAGACCCTAGGGGCACCAGGAGTTACGGTGCACCCGAATCTGGACCCGGTACTACTAACTAGAAGGGTCTGGTCCCGGACAGAGGAACGGCTCTGGACACGGTGCAGGAGTTCAACTCCGTGCCGTTAAATCAGAGGCCCCGAACTTCTGCAGGAAGCTGTGGCCAAAAGACCCAGCGTATAACTCGAGAATGCACACCGAACTAGGGTCACGGGGATCTAAAGGGGAGTTGCCCACCAAAGACCTGTGGGAGCTGGCTCGAGGCTCAACGCACGGAGGTGCTGCATGGTTTTGAGGAGAAGAAAGTGCAGTGAAGTGACTGGTAGGGAATGGCAGGCATACCACCGAAGGTACTGAGTGAACCATCTCGGTACCCTGGTGACTACCCAGGCCAGAAAGACCTGAAGGACTGTATGATCTGTCTATCTGCTTTAAGAAATTGCGAGTAAACCTAATCAGAGCTAATGACTGATGTGACGTACTTTATTTCTCTCGCCTGAGGAACCGCACACTGCAGCATTGAAAGGACTAGTGACAAGGCCATGTGGTAAGCTGCCTCCCTGTGTAAAAACTACTATAACTGCCCTGGAGATCCCGCTCCACCAACGGGGAGCGTAACCATCTGGCTGCCCTACCATCACCCCGGAGGTCTGACCACCAGCTCCAGTAACCAAACTGGAACCGTAGGTGGTGTCACAAACTGCTTTTATTTTTATTATTTTTACTGACTTTTAGCGACCACCAGGCCCACGGTGCCTGGCACCGGCCCCCATGACACCATCTCCGTGAATTGACGCCTCGAATCGTGTATCCCACAGCCCTGGGGTGGGTCAGAATTTTTTTTTACTTTTGAAGAAGATACTAGTTTGGCTTTGCATTCAAAGTCATGTGACAAGTCTCATTAAAGGGTTAATATTGAATTCTAGGATTACTACTATCTCCATTCTATAGCAGTAAAGACCCTTTTAACTTCTTCTGTGAAGGCAGCCTGCAGCTGCCCCATATTTTGGCATCCATTAGATGTGCCAAATCGTGGCACTTTAACCAGACAATCCTGATTGCCCTAGTGTGGTAACTTGTAGAAAATCTGTCACGCCTATCTGGGCATCTCCTGGGTAAGATTATAATTGACAAATTATAGTTACCTGGCCATATGTTAAGTTTCATTTCAACTTTCCATTACTTATTTTATTTTAATTTGTGGTTTGGACTCCTACTTGTTTAAGTTTGTTTTATGTTATCATGTTGTTCTGATGCATTTGCGTGTTCCATTTTACACTATCTAATAGGCTTTACCACATTTGACAATAAGATACAGCACCTCGTCTTTTTCCCCCCTCTTGCTTAGATAGTAACCTTTGAGCACTCGAGTGAACATAATCTTTGAACATTAGGATCCCATTTCACAGTACTACAATCATTGGCCTCATTTCCACTACTAGGCCCTTGCAGGTTCCCACTTCCCAGTTGTCCATACATCTGGCACATCTCCCCCTCATATCCACGGTGCATATACACTAACTAAGCGTTCCCAGCACTCAAATATCTCTCCCCATCATGAGCCGTTCCTAACTAGTATGGTGAGCGCATCTGGGCATGCGCTATCACCATGGGAACGGGTAAACAAAGCTCTCCTCGGCAGTGAACTCAGACGCGGGCCTTAATGCGCATGCGCGAGTGACGCAATACAATTCCGGTCACATGACCGGCCCAGCGCTGTTATAGAGCGCCGATCAGCCTTTGGCTGTCACTCTCCTTCTGTAACTCAAGGTGGAAACACCTTCCACTGTGCCACCAATGTGTGTGAGGGAACTGGGACCTGATTAAGCTAAGTATCACTCTATGCATATATTAACTATATTATGTCAATCATTTTTCTAGCCCCTCATGAGCAACTGCTCCAGATGTGACACAGTATAACCGAACGACCAATAACCATTTACTTTTGCACCCAATTGAACTATATGTCCTAGATTGACTCTACTAACCATAATCCTCATGGGTAATGATGTTTTATTTATAACAACCATCACATTGGGGTTTAACACTTTTATGTTACTGGCACACAGCACCCTTCGTAGTATACCTATGTACTGACACCAGGGGATGGTCATATTATACAGCCATTCATTGTCTCCCTTTAACCTCCCCCAACTAGTACTATTGGTCTACTTTATTCTCTATAGCAGGGTCCCCAAACTACGGCCCGCGGGCCGGATCCGGCCCGCCGAGGCCATTTACCCGGCCCCCGTCTCCCCCCGTTGCCCCCCCGTCGCCCACCGCCTGCAATTGCGCCGCGGGCACTATAATGCGGCCGGCGGCGCTCGGCGCTCACTGTCCGACCTAGCCTGACGCCGCGTAGTGACGCGCGACTGCTCAGCAGCTAGACCAGACAGAAAGAGCGCCGAGCTCAGCGAACTCAGCGAGGGAACGGCTGCAGGGCCAGGTAAGAGAGCCTGGGGTGAGCTGGACCTGCATGGGGAGACCTGGATTGCTATGGGGGTGCTGGACCTGCATGGGGAGACCTGGATTGCTAGGGTGGCTGACTGCATGGGGGACCTGGATGGGGGTGGCTGGACCTGCATGGGGAGACCTGGATTGCTATGGGGGTGCTGGACCTGCATGGGGAGACCTGGATTGCTATGGGGTGAGCTGGACCTGCATGGGGAGACTGATTGCTATGGGGTGAGCTGGACCTCATGGGGAGACTGGATTGCTATGGGGGTGAGCTGGATCTCTATGGGGGACTGGATCTCTATGGGGGTGAGCTGGATCTCTATGGGGGAGCTGGATCTCTATGGGGGGAGCTGGATCTCTATGGGGGTGAGCTGGATCTCTATGGGGGGAGCTGGATCTCTATGGGGGTGAGCTGGATCTCTAATGGGGGGAGCTGGATCTCTATGGGGGTGAGCTGGATCTCTAATGGGGGAGCTGGATCTCTATGGGGTGAGCTGGATCTCTATGGGGGGAGCTGGATCTCTATGGGGGTGAGCTGGATCTCTATGGGGGGAGCTGGATCTCTAATGGGGGTGAGCTGGATCTCTAATGGGGGGAGCTGGATCTCTAATGGGGTGAGCTGGATCTCTATGGGGTGAGCTGGATCTCTATGGGGGTGAGCTGGATCTCTATGGGGTGAGCTGGATCTCTATGGGGGTGAGCTGGATCTCTATGGGGGTGAGCTGGATCTCTATGGGGGTGAGCTGGACCTCATGGGGAGACCTGGATTGCTATGGGGGTGGCTGGACCTGCATGGGGAGACCTGGATTGCTATGGGGGTGAGCTGGACCTGCATGGGGAGACCTGGATTGCTATGGGGGTGCTGGACCTGCATGGGGAGACCTGGATTGCTATGGGGGTGCTGGACCTGCATGGGGAGACCTGGATTGCTATGGGGGTGAGCTGGACCTGCATGGGGAGACCTGGATTGCTATGGGGGTGCTGGACCTGCATGGGGAGACCTGGATTGCTATGGGGGTGAGCTGGACCTGCATGGGGAAACCTGGATTGCTATGGGGGTGCTGGACCTGCATGGGGAGACCTGGATTGCTATGGGGGTGCTGGACCTGCATGGGGAGACCTGGATTGCTATGGGGGTGAGCTGGACCTGCATGGGGAGACCTGGATTGCTATGGGGGTGAGCTGGACCTGCATGGGGAGACTGGATTGCTATGGGGGTGAGCTGGATCTCTATGGGGGTGAGCTGGATCTCTATGGGGTGAGCTGGATCTCTATGAGGGTGAGCTGGATCTCTAATGGGGGGAGCTGGATCTCTAATGGGGGGAGCTGGATCTCTATGGGGGTGAGCTGGATCTCTAATGGGGGGAGCTGGATCTCTATGGCGGTGAGCTGGATCTCTATGGGGGGAGCTGGATCTCTATGGGGGTGAGCTGGATCTCTATAGGGGTCAGCTGGATCTCTATGGGGGTGAGCTGGATCTCTATGGGGTGAGCTGGATCTCTATGGGGTGAGGGGATCTCTAATGGGGGAGCTGGATCTCTAATGGGGGTGAGCTGGATCTCTAATGGGGGGAGCTGGATCTCTAAAGGGGGAGCTGGATCTCTATGGGGATGAGCTGGATCTCTATGGGGGTGAGCTGGATCTCTATGGGGGTGAGCTGGATCTCTATGGGGGTGAGCTGGATCTCTATGGGGGTGAGCTGGATCTCTATGGGGTGAGCTGGATCTCTAATGGGGGGAGCTGGATCTCTATGGGGGTGAGCTGGACCTGCATGGGGAGACCTGGATTGCTATGGGGGTGAGCTGGACCTGCATGGGGAGACCTGGATTGCTATGGGGGTGAGCTGGACCTGCATGGGGAGACCTGGATTGCTATGGGGGTGCTGGACCTGCATGGGGAGATTGGATTGCTATGGGGGTGAGCTGGATCTCTATGGGGGTGAGCTGGATCTCTATGGGGGTGAGCTGGATCTCTATGGGGGTGAGCTGGATCTCTAATGGGGGGAGCTGGATCTCTAATGGGGGGAGCTGGATCTCTATGGGGGGAGCTGGATCTCTATGGCAGTGAGCTGGATCTCTATGGGTGGAGCTGGATCTCTATGGGGGTGAGCTGGATCTCTATGGGGGTGAGCTGGATCTCTATAGGGGTCAGCTGGATCTCTATGGGGGTGAGCTGGATCTCTATGGGGGTGAGCTGGATCTCTATGGGGTGGGCTGGATCTCTAATGGGGGGAGCTGGATCTCTAATGGGGGTGAGCTGGATCTCTAATGGGGGGAGCTGGATCTCTAAAGGGGGGAGCTGGATCTCTATGGGGGTGAGCTGGATCTCTATGGGGGTGAGCTGGATCTCTATGGGGGTGAGCTGGATCTCTATGGGGGTGAGCTGGATCTCTATGGGGGTGAGCTGGATCTCTATGGGGTGAGCTGGATCTCTAATGGGGGAGCTGGATCTCTATGGGGGTGAGCTGGATCTCTATGGGGTGAGCTGGATCTCAAATGGGGGGGAGCTGGATCTCTAAAGGGGGGAGCTGGATCTCTATGGGGGTGAGCTGGATCTCTATGGGGTGAGCTGGATCTCTAATGGGGGGGAGCTGGATCTCTAATGGGGGTGAGCTGGATCTCTAATGGGGGTGAGCTGGATCTCTATGGGGGTGAGCTGGATCTCTAATGGGGGGAGCTGGATCTCTAATGGGGGGGGAGCTGGATCTCTAATGGGGGGGAGCTGGATCTCTAATGGGGTGAGCTGGATCTCTAATGGGGGTGAGCTGGATCTCTAATGGGGGTGAGCTGGATCTCTAATGGGGGTGAGCTGGATCTCTATGGGGGTGAGCTGGATCTCTATGGGGGGGGAGCTGGATCTCTATGGGGGGGAGCTGGATCTCTATGAGGGGGAGCTGGATCTCTATGGGGGGAGCTGATGCTGTATGGGATGCGCTGGTGCTGTATGGGGGGAGCTGTCGCTGTATGTCCGGCCCTCCAACGGTCTGAAGGACCGTGAACTGGCCCCCGATGTAAAAAGTTTGGGGACCCCTGCTCTATACTCCCTATATAGTCTCCATGACCCCTATTCTACCAACTATAACCATCATCCATTCCCCAACAGGTTCATATGTGTGAACAATCTAATCTCCTATCTATGGACATTCATTATTCATTGGCTGCATCTCAATCAAGGTTAGGTCGTAGTTTGTACATTTACACCAATCTTAACAACATGATCAAACATTCCATTATTCTTGTGATCTAATCATGCTGTATTTTAACTCCCCTCCCTCTCTCTTCCCTCACCCTTGATTATTCTCACACCCCTAGTTGCTTCTCTCTCTATGACATTGATGACAATCATGGACTCCTCTACAATCATTTACTTGTATAAATTGTGTATATATACTGTAAATATGATACAATGTTTTCACAAACAAAACATTCTTATTTTATATTTCTTCATTTTACAGCGACTTGTGATCAAGGCCCGTGTGGGCCGAAACGTCATTTTTTGTCGCATTCTATGGACACTATAAATAAACTTTCACTTTAAGCATTATTCACTATACGAGTGCAGTGATTTATATTTTGCTATATGCCCTAGTGTGGTGGCAATCGGGTAATTTAAGGGATTAATAACAGCTGTGATTTGTCAAAATCTAACCCTAGGTTAGTAATGGGAAAAAATCCTTTATTTGAAATAATGAAAAACTCACACCTCCCTTCACCCTTATATTAACTTCTAAAACACACCTGCATATTCAAATTAATCCGTCCAAGGTCCCAAGACGAATCCATGTCTGATACCTCCAGTAGCTGCAGTGATGGAAAACGTGATACCTCACTGCAGCTTCTGGGACACACTGACAGCTGCAGGAAGCCTCAGCTATTAAACGCAGCAATGTCACTGAATTCACCAAGGTTCACAGTCGATGGCTTCTCTGCTGCTGACAGTGAACTCAGTTGAACCTGCTGCAGAACTGATTGATTGCAAATCATGGCGGCATAGCAGTCTGCCAATCCAGCAATGGCTTCAACTGAGTTCACTGAGGGCAGCTGAGAAGCCCTTAGCTATGAACTCCAGTGAAGTCAGTGACATCATCACCACTTCTCCCTCGCAGCTGTCAGTGAGTGGTCGCATTATCCATAACTGGAGCTTTAGGATGTAGCAGAGTCAGATTAGTCGCGGAACCTTCTGTAGAATACTTTTGTACCTGCAGGGGTATTTTGGGGATTAATAAACGTGTGAAAGAGGGTGTGTGTGTGTGTTTTATTTAAAGTAAAGGATTTTTCCCTGTGTTTTATGTTTATTTCTTTTGACTTACAGGTTAGTAATGGGAGGTCTCATAGCACCTACCCATTACTAACCTAGGGCTTGATGGTAGCTGTGATTTTTGACAAAATCACAGCTGTCATTAACCCAATTGCCACCAGACCAGGGCATTCCGGAAGAGCAGGGTAATTTAAAAAACTGGTGAGAACTCCCCAGTATTGTGCTACCCAGCTAAGGTAATGCACATAGTTGGGGGCTGCAGTTGCAGCCATGTAATTTCTCTGCACTGGGTATAAAAATACAGGAGACCCCACGCCATTTTTTTAAATCATTGAAATAAATAATTAAAATATGTTAAAAAAAATTTAAAATATGTTTTCTTTACAGATCATTTTGAAATATTCCAGCTGCCCCTACCCAACATTATAAACGGCTGACAAGGGATAATGATGTTGACTCACCGTGGGCCAGGGGACTCAGTTCTCAGGCGCAGTCTGTAGGTCACAGTTTCGGTGCCTGAGGCTGTAGGCTCGGTGGTCAATGAAAAAGGGAGAAAAGAAAATAATAAAAAAAGCAATAAAGTTTTTGTTCGTGACGCCACCTGTAGGTTCCGGTGATGGCACCGATGCTGCTTGATCCTCCGGGGTGATGGGCGGCAGCAAGATGGAGCCGCTCCCCACAGGACGAGCGGGTTCCCCGGGGCTGTGAGCTGTGATGGTGGAATAGGGCAGCTCAGTTGTTTCTGCAAAGCAATGCAAGTGAATGGCAGTTCTGGAATAAAGCTCGGACACGTTGCTCACTCTGAACGGGTATTTACTCCGGTATTCTGCAGCATACAAAGTAACGCAGTTCTTATTGCCAGGTAGTGAACCGGGTGGTTCTTGCAATGAATAGTGTCCTTCTGAAGCTCCACAGGTGTCTTTATCTCTGTCTGTCCCTTCTCTTCGCTGCTCTGTTATACCCCAAACAGGAACACTGAGAACCGTCGGTTGTCGGTTCAATGGTGGGTGCTCCCGGTATAGCTGCAGTAGTTGTGTTTTGTGAGTCGAGCTCCTATATATCTTACGACCACTCCGGGTTTTGTGGTTCAGGGGTAAACCTGCTGAACCACGTCGGAGCCGGTACTCCGGGTTTTGGTCCGGGCTCGGGTCTTTAATCACCCGCTCTGACTTTGCCCCTCTCTGTCTCTTCTGGGCCAGCAGGTTGAGGTGCCCTCCCTGTTAGCTGTCTCCGTTGTTTTCTGTTCTTCTCCCACACTGCTACATCTGCTGCGCAGCTCTGTGCAGCTCCTCTCTTGTCACGACCTGACTTCTGTACTGTTCTTCCTGGTGTTCTCTCTACTTCTATTCTAACTTTCTGCTTTCCCCACTGCTATATACCCTAGTCTCTCCTCCCACCAGGACCGGTTACCCTAGTGACGTGTGCCTAATTGGTCCTCTAACACTAGGTGTTGCATGTGGTGGATGGAGCATCAGAGTTATTCTACTCATTGCTAGAACAGAGAATACGACAACTTCAGTCAGGGGTGTAGTACCCTCTTGTGACGCACTCTTAGTGGGGCACCACAATGCCACTGAAACTAGTCCTGCTCTTGAAGTGAGGGGAAACTGATAAAGATCTAGCATGAGCTTTGGCTATTGCTAGTCTAGTGGATCATCAGCAATATCGCCACCACGATCCAGGACTGATACCCCACTGGACACTCCACACCATCTTCCCACCCTAGCCTGACCGAATTCCACCATGCTTGAAGTTCCCTACAGGTAATGGACACTCAGCAGCTTAAAGCTAATGCCCAGTGCTTTATCAGGAGGGTTCATGGAGATGACTGTTATGACTGTTTTGGGTCATGGTTGCACACTGCCACCTGATGTCAACTCAATGTTTAGGAACTGACTTTGCATCATTTGTTGGCTTTTTGGTGGCAGTCTTCTAGAGTGACCACCTCTTGCCTGATGTGGGTGCCTCTGTTGTGTCGAAAGGTCCTATATCAAGTTTTGGAACCTTGCAAGAAGAAAAAAAAACTGTTACTTTGATAATCGTATTTGAAGAAACAGAAGCAGAAGATCTTAAAAACAAGCTCGAATCAGTCTGGTTTTATGTGGTCTTGAAACCCAGTCTGTCCTTAGACCAAAACACCATGCCCAAACATGCCCAACCGTGTCTCCTGACCTGAACGAGCTGTTTTATAAGAATATATGAAGCCGATAGCTTAGGCAACCTGGCAGCTTGACAGTCTGATCTTACGATTTAACAAAAGTTGCCTTCATGATTCAAGGACTTCTTTTTACCTGTGACATATCAGACAACACAGTTTTAAAAAGACATGGGCACAGGGGGAATGGTTCACTGCCTGGGTTGGCTTGATTAACCTCCCTGGCGGTATGATTAGGTCAGGAATTTTGTGCTAAAAGCGGGCTTACCCGCGGTCGCGGCAGATGCGGTTAAAAAAACGCATCTGCCGCACTTGCCGCATAGCCGCCGCACTTGCGCCGCACTTGCGGCGCGGTTGCGGTAATCGCCATAGTAAGGGCCCTTTCACATCTGCGTTTTTCGTAATTCGCGGCAGATGCGGTGAAAAAACCGCATCTGCCGCGTTTGCCGCATAACGGTTCCACTTGCGGCACGGTTGCGGTTTTTTCCATAGGAAGTATAGGGGGACTTGCGGCAGATGCGGCAAGTGCGGTATTGCACTTGCGGCAGGTGCGGCAGAGAAAAAAACCGCAGTAAGCCGCGGTTTTTTTCTCTGCCGCACCTGCCGCAAGTGCAATACCGCACTTGCCGCATCTGCCGCAAGTCCCCCTATACTTCCTATGGAAAAAACCGCAACCGTGCCGCAAGTGGAACCGTTATGCGGCAAACGCGGCAGATGCGGTTTTTTCACCGCATCTGCCGCGAATTACGAAAAACGCAGATGTGAAAGCACCCTAAGTATAGGGGGACTTGCGGCAGATGCGGCAAGTGCGGTTTTGCACTTGCGGCAGGTGCGGCAAGTGCGTTTTTTTTTCGCGGCCGCACCTGCCACAAGTGCAAAACCGCACTTGCCGCATCTGCCGCAAGTCCCCCTATACTTACTATGGCGATTACCGCAACCGCGCCGCAACCGCGCCTCAAGTGCGGCGGCTATGCGGCAAGTGCGGCAGATGCGGTTTTTTAACCGCATATGCCGCGACCGCGGGTAAGCCCGAGCCTGACTCGGGGTTACCACTTCTGGCAGTGTTTGTTAACCCCGAGTCAGGCTTGGTAATACCGCTAGGAAGGTTAACAGTGCTCCTCCAGTTTGTGTTTGACAAGAGACCTCTCAATCAAGGCAAGTCGAGGGGTGAGAAGCTGCAGGGAAGTTATCCAGAAAAATGCCGAGCTGTCTCCCTTCATGGCTCACTAAGGTGTTTCTGAGCAACATACACTGTGTTCCAAATTATTATGCAAATGTTCTTTTTCTCTGATTTTCCTAAATGGTCGGTGCAAATGACAGTCAGTGTAAAATAAAAGTCATCACCCGTTAGAGTATACATAGAATTGTATTGAAGAAATCTCCCTATGATAACAGTATAATCATAAAAATTTAAAAAACTCTAAATGCACTGTTCCAAATTATTACGCACACTAGAGTTTCTAAACATTTGATATGTTTTAAAGAACTGAAAATGCTCATTTGTTGAATTTGCAGCATTAGGAGGTCACATTCACTGAAATAAAAAGCACTTTAACTCCAAAACATCCTAACAGGCCAAGTTACATGTTAACATAGGAACCCTACTTTGATCTCACCTTCACAATTCTTGCATCCATTGAACTTGTGAGTTTCTGGAGAGTTTCTGCTTGTATTTCTTTGCATGATGTCAGAATAGCCTCCCAGAGCTGCTGTTTTAATGTGAACTGCCTCCCACCCTCATAGATCTTTTGCTTGATTATACTCCAAAGGTTCTCTATAGGGTTGAGGTCAGGGGAAGATGGTGGCCACACCATGAGTTTATCTCCTTTTATGCCCATAGCAGCCAATGACACAGAGGTATTCTTTGCAGCACGAGATGGTGCATTGTCATGCATGAAGTCATGGACACATTGTTCCATTTTGTTGCTGTGTACAAATGGAACAATGTGTCCATGATTTCACTGCAACCAGTAAGTTGCAAGTGAAATTGCATGAAATGTTGCGACGTGTAATGGTACACTGAGACACAATCCCATCAATGACTTTCATTAAAAAAAAAAACAAAAGAAACAACCCTATGACACTTAAAACCAAATTGTATAATAATTTGGAACACAGTGTATATGGGGAGATATCCCAAGACTGACATCTGTATACTCCAGCCTTAATCCAGGCACTGCATCAAGTTTATTAAGAGGGCATGTCCCTTTATCACATCTTTCAGTTGCCCTTGTGCCAGAATCACAAATGTACCCAATTGGAGCTTAAAGTGCACATCTGCTATAATTTGATAGAATAACAAATAACAAATAATTCTTTTGGGCCCCACATATCCACATATTTCAATTTACCTCAGTTTTTTGCTAAATATTTGCTTCGTAATGTTGTGCCCTTTATAAGACACTTTTCTTGTAAAAAGAGCTTGATGAATTCTACCTATAGTTTCCTTTGAGGAGGGAGACAGATTTCATGCTGGTACATGTACCACAGGACTTATTTTCCGGTGGGAAATTATTTCCATCCTTCCTCATTTCTCACTCTAGCAAAATATAAGATATTTGGTAAATTTTACCCACAATGCTGGAGAATCTGCGGTGTATATACACTGTGTGCTCATAGCCTGACATGGAATCGTTGGTTGCAAAATTTTGCTGAAAAGACAAAGCATTAGGAAAAAAGAGTCCATCTTGGAAAATTTGGGGAATAGATGACCTGAAAACACACAACGAACAGAAGACAGGAAGGTATACAAGGTATTGAGAGTAGCTATGCAGGTCTCCATAAGAGCGGAGCACACAAAAAAGTCACCATTATGCCAGGGTCACACAACCGTAGATTGTCTCATCAAATATTCTATTGACACTCTGATCAAACTCTGATCCGAGATTAATCAGAGTGTCAGCATAGTGTGATCCAATTCTCTCAGATGAGTAGTAGTACGGTGTCAGGAGAATACGGATAAAAAAAATTCTCCATCTCCATTGTGTGAGTCAGTGAAAATTGAACTGCACTCAGATGTCATCCGAGCACAGTCCAATGTTTCCCACACACCGATAGACTTGAGTGAGTGGAATCTGATTTCTCAGTGACATTGCAGCATACTGTGGATTTTTTCACTGTCAGATTCTGAAAAAAATCAGTTATCAGCACTGCCTGCCCCACCGGATGATGTTGGTCGAAATGCTATCCGAAAAAAAAATTAGATAGCACTCATTCCATTTATACGGTGGTGTAACCCTTACAGACAGGGCCTGTTACTATGTAGCTGTGTACAAAGCCTCCATGCTTGACTACAGTATTCATCAAGAAGACAGGAGGTTTCCAACACGAATTACACACCAGCAAAGCAAATATGAATTTATTACAATAATATAAAAGTGAAGAACTACACAATCAGCCTAATGATTCTAGTCACATAGAACACAAACTGATGAGTGATTATTTCAATAATGTGTAATATGCGCTTTCCTGGATATTTATATAGCAGTTCATGATATAGTTTATTATCTTATGTGATTTTAATATAATTTCTGTGTAATTTATTTTCTACATTATCAGTGACCTTCATAAAGGTCAATAGCAATATCCTGTTAAACCGTACCTGATGAAGGGGTCTAGTCAGCTCTGAAACATGTAGTATGTTAAATAAATGTTTCATTCTTACTCCTTGGATTGTAGTTTCCCTGTCTGCACTCACCAGACCGCGGTATTTTGATTCATATCTTTCCCGAGTCCCAACACCGGTTGGCTTGTAAATCAGCAGATGTAGATGCCCCGATACGCAAAGACTTTTCACGTGAATATCAGCATTGTGCCTGGATTGCAGAATGTTAATAGGTGAGTGTAACAGCTCGCAATTTATCAAGGTAATCCATGGTCTACCTTCACTAAGAGCGCTTCTCTTCTTTTTCAATTCACCACATACATGGACAGACAGGTACACATGCACACCACAGTCATGGTCACAATCATACATACTGTATGCTTTCCACATGTGTAATCAGGGGAATGGATACAATGACGCAGACAACGAGGAGGAGGTGGTGACTGAACCAAGTTGAGTAACTGTTTGCAAATCAAGTATTAGCACTCTAAATTTGAGATATTGATATAGCATAAGTAAAAGTATTTAATCAGATTATTTCACAGTGGATTAATCAGCAGCAAAAATATATGGAATGTAATCACAGTATTCTTTACAAAATATTATTAATGTTTTCTTACCACTGACTGTCACCATCAGCTTTATCGTATGCTACATCACTCTAGCACGGATCGTCAGTGTCACTCTTTTCATTACTGTCATCTAATTATCTAAACAATACTATACAGAGAGCAAGCCCTAGTGGGGTTGGGAATTCTACTCACTAGGCCGCAAGTCTAAATTGGGGAATCTCAGCACAATCTCTACTGGCTAGCTGCCTTCCTGCTCTGAATCCTGGTTTAAGTCCCCACTCAATACCAAATCTCTACACAGGAAGCAACGGCCTACAGAAATAGTCCTCTGCCACAGCTGGAGCATCTCTCGGGCCAGTCTTCTGGGGCTAATCATGGGTCTTCTACTAGCATGGTTCTCAGTCTTCTACTGGTGCTGGTTACAGTCTTCTAATGGCACAGATCACAGTCTTCTATGGGTGCTGATCACTGTCTTCTACTAATGTAGGTCACGGTCTTCTATTGGCACAGGTACCTCTCAGGATACAATATACCATCTTTTCAGGTCATGGTTGGTCCTTTCAGCTTAGGTCACCAATCTTCCTCTCAGCTCAGGTCACGGATCTTCCTCTTAGATCAAGAAATGGATCTTCCTATCAGCTCAGGTCACATATCTTCCTCTCAGCTCAGGTCCTGGATCTTCTGCTCAGCTTAGGTCACAGATATTCCTCACTGCTTAGGTATAGCTCAGACTTTGGGATCTTACTGGTATAGGAAACTTGTGTGGCAATTGGGCTGTAAGCCTACTTCACTGCACGTGACCTTTCTGGACCTTTTGCCAACTCTTCTCCTCTTGTCTTGGCCAAGCCTTTTATATTTTGCAACTGTGGCACAGCTGTCACGTTACCTGACGTTAGCTCTAAACTTTTCCCTCGAGGAAACACACACCTCACTGTTTAGTTCTTGTTAGCTGGCATTATCTTCTGTTCTTATTACTCTCACCCAGCAAATGGCAATGTTTACTATTTTAAGCTTCAGAGATCCTCAACTTCCTTACATATGCAGAAATACTGATAGCATCTGGGCCTATATTTTTTTTAATTTAGTCAGGCCCTTGATGGCAGCCCTTTGAAAGCACCACATTTTTTGAAAATTTCAATACTTTAATTTTTAAGCATGTGAAACGAGCAAGAGCACGATGCTTATAATTACAGGAAAATCCTAAAAATATAGTCATGATTATAGTGAATATATTTTTTAAACACATTGACGTTGTCACACCTTCTGATATTAATCAGATTGTCCATCAATCCAATGATCATTGGGGTTTCCCAACAGGTGATGGAGGGTACGAGAATGATTGGGTAGTTTGAATTTACCCACTTAATCCTTTTATCCTCTGGGAGATAAGTCACAGCCAGAGGTGAGTGGCAGTGGTTTTCTCTTCTATTCACATTAAAAGCACGCCCGATTCAGCACAACATTGATGTGTATTGGTGATTCAGAAGAGGTAGCTGTCGGCTCACAGTTATATTACATGCATTGCAATCATTGAAGGTGTGGTTAGGAACTAATATTGATTTAATATTGATTAATTCTGAATACAAATAATTTTAAGTGAGCCTTAAAAACGCACCTCTTTAGACTGGCCTATCACCTCAACTCACTTGTCTAATCTTCCCTTTTCCAAATCTGGCCTCTTGTGCCATCTGTCTGCACCTGCAGACTGTCTGTCTGTCTCCCATGCATAATATAACACTTTATCTGTACTTGTACATAATCCCGACCGGTGACTGGTTTACGCAGCGTTACGTGAATCCCCTATTTATTATATTGATGGCTGGACCATATACTGTATGACGGCACTTTTTACCATTTACCTTTTTACCTCCCCTATTTCCTCATAGATTGTAGCTTGTGAGCAGGAACCTCACTCCTCTGGTGTTTGAAGTTTTGTTACTCTGTATTGTCTCATATTATTTGTATATGTCCCCTCTGAATTGTAAAGTGCTGCGTAATATGTTGGCGCTATATAAATAAAATTATTATTATTATTATTATTATTATTATTAAATGGCTATTTAGCTATCATAATAGTCTAATCTATTTTCTAAAATACTTTAACTAAAAATTCCCATTCTCTCTCTAGTATAACTGCTTTGTTATTGTATGTTAGCTACTTCCATTTTGATTACATTTCATTTGAGAATCCCCAATGCATGCTGGGATACTCAAAAGAGACTTCATCAGGGGCAGAAGTTGTGATCACTGCAGCAGATCCTGTCCTCATTCTGAAATGAAGCATCATCAGTCTCCGTTTCAATGGCTAGGCTAGTGTCCGGTCTACTGATCATATGTTAAGGTGGTGTCTCACGTGGCGATCTGGCCTGCAATGGATGTGGCGATGTGCAGGTGCACGCTCGCTTCCGAAATCGCAGGCCAGCTGTCACACGGCGCGACGTTGCCGGTGACGCTGTGGCGATGTGGGCGGAGCCATCGCTCGCTGGGCTGGGCTCAGCCCAGCGAGCGATGGCTCAGGAACGCTGCGATATAGGCTGGATCGCGCCGCCAACAGTGTCAGATGGCGCGATCCAGCCTAATCGCTGGTCACAGGTTGACAGGTTTATGAACATGTTCATAAACCTGTCAACCTGCGACCAGCGATAATTTGCAGTTGCGTCGCGCTGTCACACAGCGCGACGCACTTGCAATATCGCTGTTACGTCACTTTTCGGGGATGTCGCGGGCGACATCGCCACGTGTGACACTACCTTTAGTTGTCAATTCCAACGTATGCTGAGTAGAATCTTCTCATTGTGCAATATTCTTTTCATTGCAGTTGCAGTGCGCTGTCTCACTGGCTCTAATGGAAAGTGATGAGCCAGCAAGAAAGAGCACTGATGGTGTGCAATGTAAAGACAGAACCTGATGAACAGAGATCAGCCTCACCCCTGATAGTTATGTCTATTATCTTATGTGTTTGAGTATGTCATTAACAATAATAAACATGTGAAAATTGTGTCTGCAACTGCCAGCTCTTTTTAAAACTCCGACCCTAAATTGCAGTATGGTGATGCTGTATTTTACTACAATAAAAGGGAATCTAGCTGCATTGCATCCTGCAAGATGCCAGGTCAGTCACAAGCTCCCACTGCCGGTCTATAAGAGAACTCTCAACTGGACTGATACTTTATGGGGGAACTCCAGTGGTCATTATATTGGTATTTGCTAGCATATTTTGAGCCCCAGGCTTTGGGGTACTGGGTATCAGGCACCACGGCTTAACGTTGCTGTGTCATGGGGAGTGGTGGCCGCGCCTGATTCCGTGTCCTGAGTGACACTTCAAAAAGGGTTATATTTACAGGGGAAATTCTATATACAGTTCACGTGACGCCACCGGTAGTTTCTGGTGATGGGTCACCAGCACCACCACAGTCCGTCGGAGGTAGGTAGTAATGCGGCTAGTTGGCAAAGTCCTCTACAGGTAGGGCTGGACCTCCAGGGCAGCGTTCCTGCAAAGGGAACAAGTTCATGCAAAAGGAAACAAAGACAGAGGCAAAGTCACTTTCTCCCGGGTACTTTACTGGACACTTGTAGCAGCATCAGTTACAGTTCACAGCTCAGCACTTTAGATGTTACAAAGACAGGTAGCTTAATGGGTGGCTGCAAGTGGAACCCAGGTGGTATGGTGGAACCCTTGGTGTACCTTTGTTAACTAACCTGTGTCCGTTCTTCCCCGCTTAGGATCAATCTATCCCCAGTAGCTCGGTGTAGGTAGTACCGTGAGTCCTCTCCCTCGTTGGTGAGGAAGCAGGCAGACCTCTCCGATGGCAGGGTGCTGCGGCTGACGAACAAGCCACAGCAGCCGATTGCCGTCTGCAAAGCCGGACTTTGGCCGGTTCCTAGGGCCCGGCGTTCCCCTGGGTGGACTGGAGGATCCCCTGGAGTATGGACGCTCCACTCTGAGGATCTCCCTTTCTCTCTAGGGCCCGTACTTCTCTTGTCGGCCGCCTTCTTTCAGGACCTCCTCAAGGTCCCTTCTTCTCTCCTCCGGTGCGGCTTGAAACCGCTCTGGTGTGACTTTCCGCCTCGTTCCACTTAGCCTAAATCTTTCCTCTTCCTCCATCTCCTCCTGGTCCCTTAGCCGAGAGACTTAAGGCCAAAGACCTCGGAGCAAAGACCTCCTTGATTCCCCTAGAGGTGAATTTATCCCCTCCCGGGTAACCTCCCACCCTAAACTAATGTGGGAGTGCTGGGAATGGGTCCCACCCACCATTCTAGGGTCCACCTGCAGCTGGAATATCTACACCTCTTTTACGGGTGCAGTACCCCTCTGTGACGCCTGCATTTGCGGGGCGCCACACATACACTATATGAGGTTTACTTTGAAGTTGTGATTATATACAAACTGTAGGTAAGCAATGTAAAAATGAGGTCTTCACTGATGTATGTAATAATAGCTTTATAAATATATTGAATGAAAGTATATGTACAGTCACCATCCAACCAAATACTGATATCAAGATTAGTGATGAGCGAGCATGCTCGCCACTACTCGGTACTCGCACGAGTATCACTGTACTCGGGCTACTCGGCGAGCACCGAGTAATCTCGCGATACTCGTGCTGTGCTCGTGGTCATCATCTCTGCATGTTGGCGCTCTTTTGAGAGCCAGCCCGCGTGCAGGGATTGGCTGGCAGACCACTGCAATGCCACAGCCCTGTTAGTTGTGGCATAGCAGTGATTGGCCGCCCTGCACAGCGTCTGGTGTACGTCATACCTTGATACAGGTTAGGGAACTAAAATACTAATCTCTTGTGATCTGAACAGTCACCAGACTGGTGTACGTCATACCTTAATACAGGTTAGGGAACTAAAATCCTAATCTCTTGTGATCTCAACAGTCACCAGACTGGTGTACGTCATACCTTGATACAGGTTAGGGACTAAAATCCTAATCTCTTGTGATCTCAACAGTCACCAGACTGGTGTACGTCATACCTTGATACAGGTTAGGGAACTAAAATCCTAATCTCTTGTGATCTCAACAGTCACCAGACTGGTGTACGTCATACCTTGATACAGGTTAGGGAACTAAAATCCTAATCTCTTGTGATCTCAACAGTCACCAGACTGGTGTACGTCATACCTTGATACAGGTTAGGGACTAAAATCCTCTCCTGAAACCATTACAGTCACCAGACTGGTGTACGTCATACCTTGATACAGGTTAGGGACTAAAATCCTCTCCCGAAACCATTACAGTCACCAGACTGGTGTACGTCATACCTTGATACAGGTTAGGGAACTAAAATCCTAATCTCTTGTGATCTCAACAGTCACCAGACTGGTGTACGTCATACCTTGATACAGGTTAGGGAACTAAAATCCTAATCTCTTGTGATCTCAACAGTCACCAGACTGGTGTACGTCATACCTTGATACAGGTTAGGGAACTAAAATCCTAATCTCTTGTGATCTCAACAGTCACCAGACTGGTGTACGTCATACCTTGATACAGGTTAGGGACTAAAATCCTCTCCTGAAACCATTACAGTCACCAGACTGGTGTACGTCATACCTTGATACAGGTTAGGGACTAAAATCCTTTCCTGAAACCATTACAGTCACCAGACTGGTGTACGTCATACCTTGATACAGGTTAGGGAACTAAAATCCTAATCTCTTGTGATCTCAACAGTCACCAGACTGGTGTACGTCATACCTTGATACAGGTTAGGGAACTAAAATCCTAATCTCTTGTGATCTCAACAGTCACCAGACTGGTGTACATCATACCTTGATACAGGTTAGGGAACTAAAATCCTAATCTCTTGTGATCTCAACAGTCACCAGACTGGTGTACGTCATACCTTGATACAGGTTAGGGACTAAAATCCTCTCCTGAAACCATTACAGTCACCAGACTGGTGTACGTCATACCTTGATACAGGTTAGGGACTAAAATCCTCTCCTGAAACCATTACAGTCACCAGACTGGTGTACAACATACCTTGATACAAGTTAGGGACTAAAATCCTCTCCTGAAACCATTACAGTCACCAGACTGGTGTACGTCATACCTTGATACAGGTTAGGGAACTAAAATCCTAATCTCTTGTGATCTCAACAGTCACCAGACTGGTGTACGTCATACCTTGATACAGGTTAGGGAACTAAAATCCTAATCTCTTGTGATCTCAACAGTCACCAGACTGGTGTACGTCATACCTTGATACAGGTTAGGGAACTAAAATCCTAATCTCTTGTGATCTCAACAGTCACCAGACTGGTGTACATCATACCTTGATACAGGTTAGGGACTAAAATCCTCTCCTGAAACCATTACAGTCACCAGACTGGTGTACGTCATACCTTGATACAGGTTAGGGAACTAAAATCCTAATCTCCTGTGACCTCTACAGTCACCAGACAGTTGTCGCTCTATACAGGCAAAATGCGCAAATGCGTTGGCAAGGGCGTTGGCAAGGAACAAGGAAGTGGAAGTGATGGTGGTGCAGGCAGATGCCGAGGTCGTGTGCAAGCACTAATTTCGCAACAACAAAGGGCCACATCTCCTCGCTCGCATGTCCTGTCCCAAATTCTTGGGGCCCGCAGCAGTACACCACTGTTGAACCAAGACCAGTGTTAACAGGTTGTTACTTGGATAGCGGATAATGCTTCAAGTCAGATGGGCACCTCCACAAACACCCTGTCTTCCACACGGTCAACTGTCAGTAGCCGTGATACTGCACCGCACATTTCCCAACCTGATCCTCCTTCCTACCACCTGGCCGAGTACACGTCCACGGACATTACTGATCCCACACTAGGACACTCGGAAGAGCTGTTCACGTATCCATTCGCAGAATCTGGCCTGTCGCCACCTCCTCTTGAAGTGGGTGATGAGGAGATGGTATGTACAGATGCCCAAATATTTGAGCAGCCACTTTATGACGAACGGAACGTTGTCAAAGTGTCTCAACAAGGGGTAGACGATGATGAGACACAATTGCCAGGAAGTCACGAGGAGGATCAGGGTGCGGAAGAGGAAGACGACGTGGTGGATGATCCAGTAGCTGACCCAACATGACAGGAGGATATGCAGAGCGAGGACAGCAGTGCACAGGGGGAGGGAGGCGTAGCATCCCAACAGGCAGTACGAAGCAGGGTTGCGTCCGCAGGCAGAAGGCAGGCAACCGTTCCCCGGAACAACAACACGACTCAAGGTGCCTGTGCAAATGTTCGGTCTTCCAGAGTCTGGGAGTTTTTTAAGTTGGCTCCAGAAGACTCTAAAAAAGGCCATTTGCCACACCTGCCATGCCAGTATCAGCAGGGGTACGAAAACTAGCAGCCTGACCACCACCAGCATGATCAGGCACATGTCAGCCAAGCACCCGACTTTGTGGGAAGTACAACAGAGTCGAGGAGCGGTGCTTGCTGATGTCACTGCTACGTCTTCGCCTGTTGTGCGTGCGAGCCAATCCCCTGTCCATGCTGGCCGCGAACAAGCCTCCGGCCCTGCACCTGAAGTTGCCCACGCACAAATTACACCACCATCAAGCACGTCCTTGTCCCAGCGCAGCGTTCAATTATCCATTCAGCAAACATTTGAACGCAGGCGCAAATACGCTGCCAACGCCCCACATGCCACAGTCCTGAATGATCACATTCCTGAGGCGGAGAGGTCAGCCAAAATGCAGCAGTTCCACAGGGCCATAGTCACGGAAGTAGTGAAATCTTTCCCCTCACAAAACGCTAGCGGCATAGGTCAGGATTCGGTGGAAAACCAAGGCGTACGGCCGAGAGGGGCACAAGTCCAATCCGCCAGAGGTAGGGGAACTGTCTTTACGATGTGGGACAGTTTTCTCAGCCCCTCACGTACCACAGCCCCTGAGGTGCGGGGTAGTGCCACCAGAAATGCTAAGTTTGGGCAGATGCTGAAGGAGTACCTTGAAGATCGAACAACTGTACTGCGAGATTCCTCTGTGCCTTTCAATTATTGGGTCTCCAAGCTGGACACGTGGCATGAATTGGCTCTCTACGCCTTGGAAGTTATGGCCTGCCCTGCCGCTAGCGTTTTATCAGAGCGTGTTTTCAGTGCTGCAGGTGGAATCATCACTGATAAACGCACCCGCCTGTCAACTGAAAATGCTGACAGGCTGACTCTAATCAAGATGAACAAGGGTTGGATTGGGCCAGACTTCACCACACCACCAGCAAATGACAACTGAATTAAAATTTTGTTATGTGAATTTGCCATGTACCTCCACTCACCCATGGGTACACACTTCAGGACTTTGGCTAATCGCTGGACTGCTCCTCCTTCTCCTCATGTGACACCATGATGACCGTTACAATAGTTAGGCTGCTGTTTGAGGTATACCCGCAGTGGTAAATTTTTTCGCCCATTCTTTTAGAATGGGCATTACAACGACAGGAGACCCGCTCCTTTTCAATGGGAAAAATGTTTTGAGGCCCTCCTGCACGTCTCTATCCAGGGACAATGTGGAGCCTCCCAATTTTTGGCTGCCCTGACCAAAGGGCTATACTACAATACACCCACTTGAGGGTTACAGGCCCTACTACATGTCTGTATGCATGGGTCATTGTTGAACCTTCCAATTTTTGGCTGCCCTGGCCAAAGGCCTAGGCTAAAATACACCCACTTGAGGTTACACGCCCTACTACATGTCTGTATGCATGGGTCATTGTTGAACCTCCCAATTTTTGGCTGCCCTGGCCAAAGGCCTAGGCTAAAATACACCCACTTGAGGGTTACAGGCCCTACTACATGTCTGTATGCATGGGTCATTGTTGAACCTCCCAATTTTTGGCTACCCTGACCAAAGGGCTATACTACAATACACCCACTTGAGGGTTACAGGCCCTACTACATGTCTGTATGCATGGGTCATTGTTGAACCTTCCAATTTTTGGCTGCCCTGGCCAAAGGGCTATACTACAATACACCCAGTTCTTGTTTACAGGCCCTCCTGCACGTGTCTATCCAGGGACAATGAGGAGCCTCCCACTTTTTGGCTGCCCTGGCCAAAGGCCTAGGCTAAAATACACCCACTTGAGGGTTACAGGCCCTACTACATGTCTGTATGCATGGGTCATTGTTGAACCTTCCAATTTTTGGCTGCCCTGGCCAAAGGCCTAGGCTAAAATACACCCACTTGAGGGTTACACGCCCTACTACATGTCTGTATGCATGGGTCATTGTTGAACCTCCCAATTTTTGGCTGCCCTGGCCTAAGGCCTAGGCTAAAATACACCCACTTGAGGGTTACAGGCCCTACTACATGTCTGTATGCATGGGTCATTGTTGAACCTCCCAATTTTTGGCTGCCCTGACCAAAGGGCTATACTACAATACACCCAGTTCTTGTTTACAGGCCCTCCTGCACGTGTCTATCCACGGACAATGAGGAGCCTCCCACTTTTTGGCTGCCCTGGCCAAAGGCCTAGGCTACAATACACCCACTTGAGGGTTACAGGCCCTACTACATGTCTGTATGCATGGGTCATTGTTAAACCTTCCAATTTTTGGCTGCCCTGGCCAAAGGCCTAGTCTAAAATACACCCACTTGAGGGTTACACGCCCTACTACATGTCTGTATGCATGGGTCATTGTTGAACCTCCCAATTTTTGGCTGCCCTTGCCAAAGGCCTAGGCTAAAATACACCCACTTGAGGGTTACAGGCCCTACTACATGTCTGTATGCATGGGTCATTGTTGAACCTCCCAATTTTTGGCTGCCCTGACCAAAGGGCTATACTACAATACACCCACTTGAGGGTTACAGGCCCTACTACATGTCTGTATGCATGGGTCATTGTTGAACCTCCCAATTTTTGGCTGCCCTGGCCAAAGGCCTAGGCTAAAATACACCCACTTGAGGTTTACAGGCCCTACTAAATGTCTGTATGCATGGGTCATTGTTGAACCTTCCAATTTTTGCTGCCCTGGCCAAAGAGATATACTACAATACACCCAGTTCTTGTTTACAGGCCCTCCTGCACGTCTCTATCCAGGGACAATGAGGAGCCTCCCAATTTTGGACTGCCCTGGCAAAGGAAGATACTACAATAGACCCAGTTCCTCAAAATGGGCACATTATTTCAAGACAGGGCTTCATGTTCGTCTCTTCTCAGGGTCATCGGAGTGCCGCACAATGTTTTCACGTAAAATCTTTCATGTAATCACAAAAAGTGACATACACCAGCTGTATCTCACTATTGGGTATATGCCCTTAACATTTCCACCCTAAATATTCATTTTGGTGTCATTTTGGAAGGTTTTCTGGAGACTCCGTAAAATTGGCGTGAAACTCGGACAACATTTGTTCACAGCTGTGACTTTTCAGTGAGAAATGCTTCCAGGGGTCTTCCCCATGGTGTTGCCATGTCATTTCAGCACTCTTCTGAGACTTTTGTGACATTTTTAGGGTTTTTCCATGCTGCCGGCAGTCATTTCATAAAAATACTCGTGTCTCCCATAGGATAACATTGGGCTCGTTACTCGGGCCGAGTACACGAGTATCTCGGGATGCTCGGCCCGAGCTTCGAGCACCCGAGAATTTTAGTACTCGCTCATCACTAATCAAGATGCATTTGTCAACCAGTCAAATGAAGCAATGAGACATTCACTTTTTGGAGTTACATTGGCATTTTAGGTCTAGTTAATGTTATTACTATCAAAATCTATAGTCAGTACTAGGATTTCTCGAACAATAGCCCATTATGGGAATACATTATTTAGACAGCACAATACAAATGCAAGTATGCATTTTTACTGCCTACTGAGGCCACAATGATATGTCTGGAATCTGTTCCATTGTCATGTTCCTCAAGCAACATTCACCTAATAATGAAATCATGGAAAAAAGTCTATACTATTCCCAGTAAGGCTAGGGTCACACTCAGCCGTTTTTAGCATCTCCGCTAAAAACGTAGATTTTTTCTGCTGAAACGGACACTGATACCGGTGTTCACTGCAGCAGAACGGTGACCCATAGGAACCTATTCTGTACCTGCAGAGCGGCTGCATACAGTCCGTTCCGGCGGCTGCTTTTCAGGGGTGCACAGGAAACGTTGCCTGCACGTTTCCTGTGCACCCCGGAAAAGCGGCCCCCGAAAAGGACTGTGTGCGGCCACTCTGCAGGTACAGAATAGGTTCCTATGGGTCACAGTTCTGCTGCAGTGAACACCGGTATCGGTGTCCGTTTCAGCAGAAAAAATCTACGTTTTTAGCGGAGATGCTAAAAACGGCTGAGTGCGACCCGAGCCTAAGCTAACAATATAAAGACAAAAATAATTATTTGAAAGATCATCCAAAGAATAGTTCCCTGCATGTTGAACAGTCTGAGCCGTTATCTGTCCAATGTGTTAAAAATGTCAGGATATAAACTTTTATAGCAATGTGATGTATTATTTGTCTTTCAAAATCAAAACACTATGGGGCTGATTCAGCAAAGCTTTTACATCACAAAACTGATGCCAAAGCTTTGAAAAGCTGCAAAAGTTTTGAGCAACAGAGATGCGTTAAGTTGTTGCTGCTTTTGTTGTTTTTTCTGGCACTTTGGATCCATTCTACTGAAATGGGCAGAGCTTGGGATGGGCTACGGCGTGGCCAATGTTATGAACTTTATTGAATTCATCAAATATGCCAGCATATTCTATAGCATTTCAGTAGCTGACTGGAGTATAATTTCTGGTGAAGCACAAGGAGGCACACACCACTTATTAAAGATGCTGAATTCATTAAGTGGCATGTGCCTCTTGATAGATTTGCTGCCATGTACTCTGTCAGGACTGGTGTAGCCTGAGATTGCACAGTGCCCATCTTGATGAATCGGCACCCTATGTATTTTTGATCAATTGCATATGGAAACAATGGCGTCCCAATTAGATTCTTTCAAAGTTTTGAAACAGAAATATGAAAATAGGAGCAATTAGGAAATGTGCAATTATTGACTTTGTTTAAAAGAGAAGACTTTAAAGGGGAAATACCTGTGCACATATAATAATGCTCTGGTACTTAATCAAGATATTTCTTGTTGAATCTGTCTTGTCAGGTACTAGGCCAGTGATGGCCCCTTTACACGTCCCAACATCGTTTCGATGTTGGATACAACGGCGCGGGAGCGCACATTTTTGGGGCAGAAATCCAAGATCGCATAGGAGATGTTACACAGCGTGATATCGGTAGGCAACACAACTGCGATGTGTACGCCCCCTTGTACGAGCGATCCAGGAACGACCATTTAACATGGAAAAGAATAGGGGAAGTTGTACTCCAAATCGTTGTTGGGCTATCACACAGCACGATCCTGCCAGATCGTCCATCCAATATCGTGCAGTTGGAGAGCATGCTCATTTCTCCCCCGATATCGTTTTGGCATCGTTCTTGCATCGAATTGTATATTTACACCGCACAACGCACGAACGATATCGGGGCTAACGCACGAACCACGTGACTTTTTATCGGAGTTGGACGACGATATCACTACGTGTAAAGTGGCCATAAGGGGGTTGAACATGGCAGTGTGTTAATTCCCTTACAAAACAGACTGGCTCTTTGACTTTATGTTTTCAGCTCCCCTTTCTAGACTTATGCTCAGTGCCCATGTTTATGTTGTGATGTGAGTTCCTTTTCATTATTCATTTTGTGTATATTGTTTCTTTATGAAATCATGTCTTCAGCCCACTTAGTTATGTGTTAACTGTGTTGATGACGAATGTGGTAATCGATGACAAGCATGAACACTGGTTATTTAGGGGTTCAATGCCTGTGACTCCGGGGCAGTTGCAGAGAACATGTAAATATGTGCACATATTATGGTACCTTTACACACCGCTACAGAAGGTTAGAAACAACCGGGTGCCTCACGTGCACGAGCACGTTCCAACGGTTCCTAACGGTACCTGATACCGCATTTACACGCCGCTACCTCGCGGTGTTTTGACGGTGCAAGATACAATTGTCTCTGACACCCGGTTGTTTCTAACCTTCTGTAGCGGCGTGTAAAGGTACCCTTAAGGTACCGTCACACGGGGAGATATCGCTGGCGATGTTGCCGGCAACTGAGGGGCGTGGTCAGGTTGCGGCGACATCGCCGGCGAATTGCCGCGTGTGACAGGGCGATAATCAGGCGATGAATCGCCTGAGTAACATCGCCAGGTTTCCCAACAATGTTGGGAAACCTGGCGATGTTGGTCAGGCAATCATGCCTGATTGCCCTGTGTAACGCGGCAACCTGCAATGTTGTGGGCGATTCCGCCTATCTCCAACATTGCGAGTGATCGCTCGCTGGGTTGCTGGGCAACCCAGCAAGCGATAGCCACGGCAACTAGCCGGCGACATCGCCGGTAAGTTGCTCAGTCTGACATCTCACCGGCGATGTTGTCAGGGATGCGCGCTCCCGCGATCGCCGACAACATCGCCGGCGATATGTCCCTGTGTGACGGTACCTTTAGAGATATATAGAGAGATATTCTGACTCTTGCAATGTTATCTGGACTTGTACTGTCCCCACGTAATGACTGCGTCTGTGTGAGATGTTGGATGGAGGTCACAAATAAGAGTGACCTGTCAATTACTAACAGAAGGGCGACGTCAAAAGGACGAGGAGGGTGAAGAAGCCAGAGGATTGTAAGTACAGACCAAGCACCTGTATTTGCATATGAATTCAGCAAATTAATTACAAAAGTATGGAAACATAGTTTTGTAATATAACGGTATGGAAGTATTCATCATTACAGGTACTTTACTGTGATTTTGCTACTTTGGAGTCTAAATACCTCCTGACAGAATCTCTTTAATGCTCCATTATATAGGCAAAATACTAATTTACTGGTGTGCTGCTTTTAGAAATATTTGCTTGGTGCCATGAAAAGGCCGGTTACAATAAACTAAACTGAAATGTGTGCTGTGTATGTATCAGATGGTTGGCATATTTTAGCATCACATGAATAGTCCACATAGTTCTGGATATTTTCAGGGGTATAATTACTACAGTCAGACACATTTTTATTTGCCAGCTCTCTGTTAAACAACTGCAGATGCCTCAATTCAATTGTTGTGGTATTAGGGAAACAATGGCACGAAAGAAAAGGACATAAAAAACCAACGAAGGGGACTCAGGGCATCCAAACAAGCAAAAATCCAAAGCCCTGCTAATTAGACTGCACTAATAAAAAACCCATGTAACACAATTACATAGGCACACAGAATCTTTAAGAACTTTCAGAGGTAACAATGTAATTAAGGCTGGGGTCACGCATAGAAATCCGTTTTTGGAAGTGATTTCCATGACCAATCCGTTTTTTTTTTTTGGGTGCTTTTTGAGCCTCCTACACCTCTGAACATTTTTGGACTTAGTCATTTTTTGACCAAAATTCTCAAAAAAACGGATCCGTTTTTCCATAGGGCCCATGTTAAAAATTATTTTTTTTCGAAAAGCGGACATAGCAATGTTTTTAAGTGCAGAAAAAAACAGACAGGGTGTTTATTACATCCAATCAATTTTTCTATCAGTTTTTAGACTTAGAAAAAAAAAATGCCAAAAATGAAGCCAAAAACGGACCAAGGGCTTATGTGTGACCCTAGCCTAACACCTATAATGAAGAGACAGACTGTTATGTACAGACTCATTACAATATGTACAAATGAAAAATGTAACATGCAAATAAATATGTAAAATGCAGAAAAGTCCCCTAAACAATAATGTCAGGCTAAAAAGTGCAGTAAGGCTGGTTTCATACTTGCGGACCCCTCAGCAGCGTCCCGCAGAGGGGATCCAGAAGCTGAGCACAGGCACCGCAAGTCCCTATTTTTAACATGGGGACGCAGGTGCCTGCGCTCTGATGCAGATTGGCGTGAACACCCTGTGCACACCCATTCACTGCAATGTATGATTTTTACACAGGCGGATGCCTGCGCACAAATCACACACTCTCGTCCGCACCCTGAACGCGACATGTCGCCTTCCTGGTGCGAACGAGACTGTGTGATTTGTGCGCAAGCATCTGCATGCGTACAAATCACATATTGCCGGCAATGGGTGCGCACGGCCATCTGCACCCGAACGCAGACACTTGCATCCCCATGTTAAACATAGGGACGCCGATGCCTGTACTCAGCTTGCGCTTCCCTGCCGCAATACACTGCGGCGGGGAGCGCAAGTCTGAAACCAGCCTAAAGTCTCTCAATACAGGTTACCCTCAGTAGAAGACTGTGCTGAGAAAAACCCTTTAAGGAATTTGATCTGCTCTGTGAGATAAATCATCAATGTTTTTTCTAAGGGCACTTTCACTTATGCGTTTTTTTTAATCTAACCTTGATTTGCCTCTTTTTTTTAAAACAGAAATGCAAACCCAATCAAGTTTGTGCCCATTGACTGATTTTCTGGTCCCCTTCTTGTAGTAATGTCCCCATCATGTGCATCATCTTGTAGTAATATGCCCCATCCTGGTCCCCTTCTTGTAGTGATGTCCTCATTTTGGTCCCCTACTTGTAGTAATGTCACCAACCTGACCCCCTTCTTGTAGTAATGTCCCCTTCATGTACATCATCTTGTAGTAATATGCCCCATCCTGGCGCCCTTTTTGTAGTTTTGTCCCCATTTTGGTCCCCTTCTCGTAGTAGTGCCTGGCATCCTGATCCCCTTCTTGTAGTAATATTCCTATTCTGGTCCCCTTCTTGTAGTAATGCCCCATCCTGGTCCCCTTCTTGTAGTAATATTCCTATTCTGGTCCCCTTCTTGTAGTAATGCACCATCCTGAATCACTTCTTGTAGCAATGTCCCTGTCCTGGTCCTCATCCTGTAGTAATATGCCCCATCCTGATCACTTTCCTGTACTAATGACCCATCCTGGTCCCCTTTCTGTAGAAATATTCCCAATGTGGTCTCCTTCTTGTAGCTATGCACCATTCTGAACCCCTTCTTGTAGTAATATCTCCATCCTGATCCCCTTATTGTAGAAATGTCTTCATCCTAATGCTCATATTGTAGTATTGTCCCCCATCCTGGTCCTCATCTTGTAATGTCCCTCATCCTGGTCCCCTTATAGTAATATACCCCATCCTGGTCCCCATCTTGTAGTAATCTCTCCATCATGTGCCTCATCTTGTAGTAATGTGCCTCATCCTGGTCCCCATCTTGTAGTAATGTCCTTATCATGTGCCTCATCTTTTAGTAATGGTCCCCTTTAAGTAATGCCCCATCCTAGTCGCCTTATTGTAGTAATGTCACCAACCTGATCCCCTTCTTATAGTAATGTCCCCATCATGTGCATTATCTTGTAGTAATATGCCCCATCCTGGTCCCCTTTTTGTAGTGATGTCCCCATTTTGGTCCCCTTCTTGTAGTAGTGCCTGGCATCCTGATCCCTTTCTTGTAGTAATATTCTTTTTCTGGTCCCCTTCTTGTAGTAATATTCTCATTCTGGTCCCCTTCTTGTAGTAATGTCCCATCCTGGTCCCCTTCTTATAGTAATGTCCCCATCCTGATCCCCTTCTTGTAGTAATGTGCCCATCCTGGTCCCCTGCTTGTAGTAATGCACCATCCTGAATCACTTCTTGTAGTAATGTTCCCATCCTAGTCCTCATCTTGTATTAACGTCCCCTATCTTGGTCTCATTCTTGTACAAATGCACCATCCTTCTTGTAGTAATGTCCCCATCCTGGTCCATATGTTGTATTAATCCTGGTCCTCTTTTTGTATGAATGCATCATCCTGATCCCCTTCTTGTAGTAATATCCCCATCCTGATCACCTTGTTGTAAAATAGTAATATAAATCTAGCATAAAGGTTCTTTTTGCTTGAAAGCATATTGGTATACATGCACAACTCAATTTAACCCTGCTGTTCTGTTCGGGTCCATATGACCCGAAATGAAATTTGAGACCCTGCAGACTATTTATTATGCGGATCTGAAACTTGTAATTAACTGACTTTTCCTCATTTGAAGGGTTCATACTATGAGTGTAGTTTTTTTGTTTACTTTTTGCTACACGCTGATTGTTACACTTGTACTGTTCAGGTCCATATGACCCGATAATATTTTATACTGTTTAACAGGTCACTAATTATTTCTGTCTGTAAAATGTATTTGTTTTCCTGTGTACTTCATCTTACTATTCAGAAGGGTGGAGGTTTCACTGTTCTTATCAGTGAGCAAGTACTCATCCTGTCATTTCTCAATATCAACATATACATGCAAATCCAAAACTCATCGTTGGCCAATGATAATATTTTACAACATTCTGCATGTTTCGGCATACAACACATGTGTTTTATGGAGAGAAATCAACCCCAATTGGAACGGAAATAAGATGCATAAAAGACGAATTTTTATTGAAGAATTAGGAAAATCCCTAGATAGGCTGTATATCGAAGCCAGAAAAGCAAACCCCTGATGTGAAGGAGCAACAGCCATTGTGAAGAGCAGGGGCGGACTGGCCCAGGTGTTAGGCGGGCATTTGCCCCCCAGGCCGATGGTTCAGTCCCAGTTTAGGGCCGCCCAGATAGTGAGAGCGGCCGTGCGGCGGAGCAGTGTGTCTGCAGCCGCTGCATACCGCGGGAGTCGGGAACGGAGTCGAGGCAGCAGCCAGCTGGTAGGTGAGCCAAGGAAAAGCCTCCCCCCCGCTCCTCACTTGGCCCCAGTAGCACCGAACCCCCCAGGTCCTCACCTGGCCCCTGGCTGCCCAATGTGGACTGCCACCCAGGGCATTATTAGCCAGACAACTCCTGGTGAAGAGTGTCCAGCAGCATGCTCAAGAAAGACACTGCACAGCCTCCACCAGCACAGCTACCAGCCAAAAAAGGAAGAGATGGAGCTTCTGTCCATTTTCTTATCACAATAAAACAAATCTGACATGTGCTCGGTGTGCAAAATATCTATGTAAAGGACATTTGTTTTATTATTGTGTTCAATGTAAAAATGCATGAACCTGTTCACCCTTTTTTAGAAAAAAAGAAAAACTGATTTTTTTTTATTATTTTTCATTTGTTATTTATAACATATGTTAACCCAAAGTTATATTTAGTTAGATTTCATGTTATGGTAATAGAAATATAAAGCATGCTTGTTATTTGTGTGCAGAATGCTATATAAAGCGAACATAATTGCAAACAGCCCGTGTAACGCTTTTCTGAAAAAAATAAATAAAACAAGTCTTAATTTCATTTTTCATTTGTTTATGATCAACCATGCTCACATACAGTTTAATAATGAAATAGGTATTCAAATAAAACACAGTAGCTAAAATCAACATTTTTATAGGTCGGGTCATATTGACCCAAAACCAGTGGCGTAACCTCAGGCCCAGGGGCCCCGATGCGAAAGCTTCAACGGGACCCCAATTATTGCAAATCTTTAATAACAGTCTTTTTCTATGGGCCAAAGGGACTTTTGGGGCCCCCTGGGCTCCAGGGCATGGGTGCGATCGCAACCCCTGCACCTGTTGTAGGTACGCCCCTGACCAAAACAGTACAAGTGTATAGTAAATGCTATCAGGACAGCAGAGTTAATACCATCATCATATTAGGAAATAAAGACAACTGTGTTTACATTTTTTAAAGGTATCTGCTGACTCTCAGTTGTAGACTGTAACCTGTCACTCATTGAAAGCACAACTGAAATTATTAGAGATATTAAAAACCAAAATCAGCAGAAAGTGGAAACCTGACAACTCCATTCAGCGGTTCTGTGTCTGCAGTACATAACAGCTTTATCTGGTGAGAAATGTCTAGAGGGCTTCTATGTGCTTCTTATAACGATGTTATTACTACATTTATAGCTGAGCTGCCACCTAACCTCTCCACCCACACAAATATCCTGGAGACTGGAGAGAAGAAACCTGCAAATGTTAAGATGTACTGGAGAATGCACTGCAGAGAAGATGGGAGGAAAGCTTCAAATCGGAGCAAAACATTACAACGTTATGGTCAATGTTAGCGTGCTTTCACATTGTGTTGTACCAAACGTTCAGTGGTCCTGTTGGGGCTTACATCTGAACTCCCTGCAAAACGGGCTTCAAACGTACAGTTGTGGCCAAAAGTATTGACACCCCTGCAATTCTGTCAGATAATACTCAGTTTCTTCCTGAAAATGATTGCAATCACAAATTCTTTAATTTGTCTACAATGAAAAAACACAAAAGAGAATGAAGCAAAAAGCAAAACATTGATCATTTCACACAAAACTCCAAAAATGGGCCGGACAAAAGTATTGGCACCCTCAGCCTAATATTTGGTTGCACAATCTTTAGTCAAAATAACTGCGATCAACCGCTTCCGGTAACCATCAATGAGTTTCTTACAATGCTCTGCTGGAATTTTAGACCATTCGTCTTTGGCAAACTGCTCCAGGTCCCTGATATTTGAAGGGTGCCTTCTCCAAACTGCCATTTTTAGATCTCTCCACAGGTGTTCTATGGGATTCAGGTCTGGACTCATTGCTGGCCACCTTAGAAGTCTCCAGTGCTTTCTCTCAAACCATTTTCTAGTGCTTTTTGAAGTGTGTTTTGGGTTATTGTCCTGCTAGAAGACCCATGAACTCTGAGGGACACCCAGCTTTCTCACACTGGGCCCTACATTATGCTGCAAAATTTGTGGTAGTCTTCAGACTTCTTAATGCCATGCACACGGTCAAGCAGTCCAGTGCCAGAGGCAGCAAAGCAACCCCAAAACATCAGGGAACCTCCACCATGTTTGACTGTAGGGACCGTGTTCTTTTCTTTGAATGCCTCTTTTTTTCTCCTGTAAACTCTATGTTGATGCCTTTGCCCAAAAAGCTCTACTTTTGTCTCATCTGACCAGAGAACATTCTTCCAAAATGTTTTAGGCTTTTTCAGGTAAGTTTTGTCAAACTCCAGCCTGGCTTTTTTATGTCTCGGGATAAGAAGTGGGGTCTTCCTGGGTATCCTACCATACAGTCCCTTTTCATTCAGACACCGACGGATAGTACGTGTTGACACTGTTGTACCCCCGGACTGCAGGGCAGCTTGAACTTGTTTGGATGTTAGTAGAGGTTCTTTATCCACCATCCGCACAATCTTGCGTTGAAATGTCTCATCACTTTTTCTATTCCGTCCACATCTAGGGAGGTTAGCCACAGTGCCATGGGCTTTAAACTTCTTGATGACACTGCGCACAGTAGACACAGGAACATTCAGATCTTTGGAGATGGACTTGTAGCCTTGCGATTGCTCATGCTTCCTCACAATTTGGTTTCTCAAGTCATCAGACAGTTCTTTGCTCTTCTTTCTTTTCTCCATGCTCAATGTGGTACACACAAAGACACAGGACAGAGGTTGAGTCAACTTTAATCCATGTCAACTGGCTGCAAGTGTGATTTAGTTATTGCCAAAACCTGTTAGGTGCCACAGGTAAGTTACAGGTGCTGTTAATTACACAAATTAGAGAATCATCACATGATATTTCTAACAGTGCCAATACTTTTGCCCACCCTGTTTTTATGTTTGGTGTGGAATTATATCCAATTTGACTTTCGGACAATTCTTTTTGTGTTTTTTCATTGAAGACAAATTAAATGAAGATAATAATACCAAAGAATTTGTGATTGCAATCATTTTCAGGAAGAAACTGAGTATTATCTGACAGAATTGCAGGGGTGTCAATACTTTTGACCACAACTGTATGTGCTGACAGGGCCTTTGATTTTCTTGGTGCAGATAGAGTCAACGTGTGCTCTATTATGCACCAAATTTGGGAGTTTACTGCAGGTGGACACCTAAACGCCGTAGACTGCATTCTGGTGCCTGCCTGCAGTAAATGTATACTCCTGAAAATTGTGCACAATAGAGCACATGTTGACCCTGCACCAAGTCAATGGCCCCGTATGCATATACATCTTATGCATGTTTTGAGGGGAATTTGGACATAAGCCCTGACGGGAGCAAAGAACGTGTGATAGAGCACTATGGCCCAGTTTAAATTTAAGGCTGGGCTGCGTTTCCTTTGTATGCGTTTTTACCACTAAAAACGCATCCAAACGCATGCATTAACGCACCCATAGGCTGCAATGCAAAACGCATTGCAAACGCTCGCAAAAACACATGTCATTTGGCAAAAACGCAAAACACATGCGTTTTTGCAAATGCAGCCCAGTACGCAGAAGCCCACGTTTTTGGCTGCGTTTGCAAAATGACATGCATTTTTGCATGCGTTTGCAATGCGTTTTGCATTGCAGCCTATAGGTGCGCTAGCACATGCGTTTGGATGCATTTTTAGCAGTAAAAACTCATACAAATGCAAACGCAGCCAAAATGCAGATGTGAAAAGGCCCTATGTGAAACTAACTGTCAGTTGCAAGGTCCAGAGTACTCAGCAGCTGGACCAGAGTTCTATTTCTCGCACATGTAAAGGGGATAGTAGTAGGGATAAAGTTTGTTTGTGACGTGAATTAGGATAATCAGCCAAATGTGGCTGGTATTGCAGGGGACCTCTAGGAGATAGGTGGTGACAGCAGTGCAGGTGGTTAACCCTTACCAACCAGGGCTGGCTCCCAGGGAGATGATGAAGGTATTGATGAAAGGTGTAGTGGAGAAAGTAAACAGCAGGAGTCAGTATTGTTTTACAGATTTACTGGAAATTTCTGTAGTGGATCCAGGGTTCTACTTCCTCTACTGGGCGGGTGGTCTGGCGAGTCTGATCAAAACTATGGTCCGCTTTGCTGGGTGAGTATAAAACGGCCTCCCTTCTGACTTTTCCTCTATTCTAGGTTTCTTGGTGCTTGTTATTTTCCAGTACTCCATCTTGGTTGTTTGAGTTACTTCCTGGCAGGCTGGTAGTGTGGGTCTTGTGGGTACCTGTGCCTATAGCAGTTCCCTGAATTGCTATACCACTGACACCCCAGAGAACTCCACATAAGTTGCTGGTAAGCCTGAAACTCTCCATCATCAAGTTCTGCCACCAGGCCCTTTAAGCATGGATGACCTAGGGACTAGTGGCGTAACAACTGTAGTCACAGCGGTCGCAAGTGCGTCCGGGAGTGGAGGTACAGTGGTCTAGCACCCGCCGACCCCCGCGACCCCTGCGCCTGCTTTACATGGATATGCGCCAGAGGGCTGGCAGGCGCTGCAGCTTTAAAATTCCCACGGCTGCTGCATGGTGCACTGTGATGAGGTCATGTGATGGAGGATGGAGCCGCCGCGGGCGCGGTGAGTGTGAGCTCCATTCATGAGTAGAAGATGAGCCTCCACAGCTTCTGGAGAAGGAGAGAAGGGGGGACTGTGTATGTGATGTGTGTGTGGTTGTACAGTGGGCAGTGTGACTGGGTGTGGGGGGGGCTGTACAGTGGGCAGTGTGTCTGTGTGTGGTGGACTGTACAGTGGGTAGTGTGTCTATGTCTGTGTGTGTAGTGGGGCTTTACAGGGGGCAGTGTGACTTGGTGTGTGGGGGGCAGGACTGTACAGAGGGCAGTGTCACTGGGTGAGTGGGGCAGGTTGTACAGGGGGCAGTGTGTCTGTGTGGGGAGGATGTATGCTATATGGAGGGCTGTGAGGCTGAATTATTGCATTATACTATATGAAGGGCTGTGATGCTGCATTATAATATATGGGGGCTGTGATGCTCAATTATATTATTTGGAAGGCTATGATCCTGCATTATTTGATATGAAGGGCTGTGACGCTGCATTTTATTATCTGGAGGGCTGTGACGCTTCATTATATTATTTGGAGGACTTTGATGCTGCATTAAATTATTTTGAGGGCTGTGATGCTACACTATGTCATCTGGAGAGCTATGGTGCTGCATTATATTATCTGAAGGGCTGTGACACTGCATTATATTATCTGGAGGACTGTGATGTGCATTATATTATAGGAAAGGCTATGACACTGCATTATATTATCTGGAGGGCTATTAGGCTGCATTATATTATCTGGAGGGCTATGACGCTGCATTATATCTGTAGGTTATTAGGCTGCTTTATATTATATGGAGGGCTATGAGTCTGCATTATATTATATGATGAGTTATGAGGCTGCATTAATTATATGGATAGCTATGAGGCTGCATTATTCTATGTGGAAGGATATGAGGCTGCATTTTACTATATGAAGGGCTAAGGAGGCTGCATTATACTATATGGAGGGCTGTGAGGCAGCGTTATACCATATGGAGGGCTGTGAGGCTCCATTATGCTATGTGGAGGGCAATGAGGCTGCATTATCCTACATGGAAGGATATGAGGCTGCATTTTACTATATGGAGGGCTATGAGGCTGCGTTATACTATAATGGAGGACCATATATACCAGAATAAGGGCATATTCCAGGAGGAGGACCATATATACCAGGATGAGTGACATTAACACATAATGAAGGGGAGAGGGGTCAATTCGTGAGTCTTTATAGAATTTAAAACGTTACATAGGGCCCATATATCTGACCAATGTGGGCGCGTGGAGGAAGGGGGTAAAGGTCCAAATCCCTTCAGACTCTAGTTATGCCACTGTTGGGGACTGGTTCCCTGCTTGCAGCTCCTGCTGCCTCCTCACTGGACTTCTCCCTCGCCTACTCTGTCTTACTACACCCTAACTAATCCATCAGATGCTGGGGTGCCACATAACCTTAGAGATAAATGTTCATAACGCATTTCAGAAGTAATTTCTTACATTCCAACATGATCGTGATAGCTGTGATGCTAATCTATATTGATGAAGTATCTAGATATCAGAATCTATACCAAAACAGTATTGCACTAATATGTGTTGCTATTAGTTTGCTGATCAGCAGAGGGAAATACAAAAAGATAATTTAGATGAACATTGAATATATAATATAATTATATATTACAGATGAGCGAGTAGTTTGGAATTTAAATTCAGCAGCTTTGCCAAATTTTCCCAGAAAACTCACCTTGAGGCAAACTGAAAGTACAGATGCTCTTACAATACATGTATGAAATGATGCTCTTTTCCTCACACTCATTTTCTTCACTGCTGTGCTGTAACACACAATCTGTATAGTTTATCAGTGTTTTATGGCTTTCTGTCCCTATTGGTAAACTGTGACGTTGTCCCACTATCCAGATTCACCCCCAAATGGCTGCTGCATTTCCTTCTTTTGCTTTTATACTGACTATGATGGACCCTCCTGATTGGCTGTGTTCTAACATGTGATGTAATCACTGGAAGGTACTGTGGGGAAGGCAGCCTAGTCATGTGATCCTACTTTGGCAGAGTCAATCTTCTGCAATGTGCAAAATGAAAGTGGCTATTTTGGCGATTCGCATGAAGTGAAACAAAATTTGTTTACATTCGTCAGGTTTAGCCTAAAAACGTAACATGAACCACAGCAGGAAAATGTTGTGAAAGAAGGCTTGTACTAAGCATGACTCAGTACCATCATGTATTACAGCCACGGATTTAACTTAATTGGCAAAATATGAACCAGAAATGATAGCTGAGATAACAACTGACAGCTGGGAGACAGAAAAGACGGCCCAGCATTAATCACCTTGGGAACTAGAGCAGCTTGAATCTAAAAGAGCTGCCCAGGCCAATAAAAAAAATTGTGACAATGCACAACGAATATTGTGATTGATTGATCTTATTTGCATCAGTTAAACCAAAGCCATTAGAAAACACAATGTATAAAGCTCTGTGTGACGCTTCTTTTACTGGCATTATGGAGTATACAGTGATTTATGAAGCATTTGGTCATAAGGAAATACTATCTGCACAATGGGTACCACTCTATATATCGTGCCAAGTCCTTGTACAGAAGAAACACTTTTTACCCATATTTATGAAACGTGGCTTTTTCATCGGCAGATCATCACTGATCATCATCCTGGATAAAAAGGGTGGCCTCATATTTACACTCAAAGCACCACACCTTCTCCAATATGAAACACGCCAAACATAAGAAAAGCATGAGCTATCAGCAACCTATTAAACCTTGTGGAGAAATTAGTCTGCTTTCACATCTGTATTAAGATGTAATTCCCGGCAGATGGTAATGTGACGGTAGCTGAAGTGGGTTGCTGAACCCCTAAATACTTCCCTCTTGGTCACAACAATTATCAAAGTAAGAGGTTGCACTTATAAAGATGGTATATGACTCCCTGGAGGCGCTCCTGTAGTGGTGATGTCTGGATACAGGTGTTGTATATATCTCCCTGGAGGCGTTCCTGTAGTGGTGATGTCTGGATACAGGTACTGTATATGACCCCCCGGGGGGCGCTCCTGTAGTGGTGATGTCTGGTGCAGGTGTTGTATATGACTCCCTGGAGGCACTCCGGTAGTGGAGATGTCTGGGTGCAAGTGTTCTATATGACCCCCGGGGGAGCTCCTGTAGTGGTGATGTCTGGATGCAGGTGTTGTATATGACCTTCAGGGGGCACTCCTGTAGTGGTGATGTTTGGTGCAGGTGTTGGATATGACCCCTGGGGGTGCTCCTGTGGTGATGTCTGGGTGCAGGTGTTGTATATGACTCCCGGGGGTGCTCCTGTGGTAGTGATGTCTGGGTGCAAGTATTGCATATGACCCCTGGGGGCGCTCCTGTGGTGGTGATGTCTGGGTGCAGGTGTTGTATATGACCCCACGGGGTGCTCCTGTAGTGGTGATGCCTGGGTGCAGGGGTTGTATATGACCCCACGGGGTGCTTCTGTGGTGATGTCTGGTGCAGGTGTTGTATATGACCCTGGGGGAGCTCCTGTGGTGGTGTCTGGGTGCAGGTGTTGTATATGACCCCACGGGGTGCTCCTGTAGTGGTGATGTCTGGTGCAGGTGTTGTATATGACCCCTGGGGGAGCTCCTGTGGTGGTGTCTGGATGCAGGAGTTGTATATGACCCCATGGGGTGCTCCTGTAGTGAAGATGTCTGGGTGCAGGTGTTGTATATGACCCCCAGGGGAGCTCCTGTGCTGGTGTCTGGGTGCAGGTGTTGTAGCGCCCACGATGTTTGTGCAATTATGATCATGCGTATGAAAGATGGTGTTTTCTCCTCATGAAACAAGCACATTTCGGGCCTCTCAGGCGGCTGGAGTACAGGTCTCTTCACTTGCTATGGGAGGTAATATTACACAAAGTCCAGGTAATACTATGCTGATGGAGGGACCTTCACAGCTCGGCTCCCTGTGGTGATGGGGTATGGAGATACTCATAATTTTGGTGCTACTGTTCCCTTTGCAAGAGGTCGGGCAGACACAGTTTGTTGTGTGGAAGCCATGTTGCTTTGGTTCTGGCTGGAAGCCAATATAAACCAGCAGAAGACACCTGTTCAGCCTTATCACCCCTGGCTGTATAATGCTTCACTCCTTTGTGGAGGCCATTATATGGAGAGAATGATGTCCCCTCATCATGGACTGGGGTAGAGATACTGGGAGCAGTAGTGCTTCCTCTCTCTCCTGACTAAAATCCTGTTTGAAACAGTTCCAGGAAGTGTGACAGTCCTGAGGTAGAGGCAACTCCCACGATTGCTATATGTAAGAGGCCTGATGTAGAGGCTTCTCCCATGATTGCTATGTGTGAGAGGCCTGAGGTAGAGGCTCCTCCCACGATTGCTATGTGTAAGAGGCCTGAGGTAGAGGCTCCTCCCACCATTGCTATGTGTAAGAGGCCTGAGGTAGAGGCCCCTCCCACCATTGCTTTGTGTAAGAGGCCTGAGGTAGAGGGTCTTCACACCATTGCTGTGTGTGAGAGGCCTGAGATAGAGGCTCCTCCCACCATTGCTATGTGTGAGAGGCCTGATGTAGAGGCTCCTCCCACTGTTGCTATAGCAGCAGTTATGAGGGGAATGATCTGTCATACTCACATTGACCATTAGATGGCAGCAGAGTACAATGTAAAATATCCATGTATCAGTTCTCAGTGTACGGACATCACATCACAACATATATGACAGATTTCTCACAGCGCCCAAAGTATTTCTGGCCACTGGAACAAATCTTCTGCCACATGACAAGTTTCACTCAGCAGCAATAGAACCGGTACTGGGATATCACATTTTTATAACCCAGAAAAGATAGTTAACTGATGTGGACCTTGGTGTAGGCCTATATAAACTCACTTACCCCTCCTCTGGTCCCACTCATTGTTCAGGCCGTTCACATTGCTGACACACCCGGTTGCACAGATCCTCCTCTACTACTCCTGAATTCTTGATATATCCAACAACAATTGAGGCGTCATTTCTCTGCTGCTTGCTGAGATGTTCAGGTCACAGCTCTGTGGCTCCAGTTGGCCTCCAATATCAGCGGCCGGGCCAGCACTGTGAATTTCTTTTGACACCAAATCAAGACTCGACCCCCATGGGCCAGGGTCTTCTTCACCTAATTATCTGGAACTAGCCATTAGATAAAACTATTGCAAAATAAACTGCAAAAAATAGGACTGATATAAAATTGATACACATGTGCCATGAATTCTTTGTACATCTGAATGGAAGCCAAGGCCAATATAAAAAGTTTAGACATCTGATATTGTAGATGTATGTGTGCATTTATGGCAGATATTTGACACAAATCCAATGCTAGCTATCAGTAATATAGTTTGCTAGCAGATGCTGTCATAATTCACAGTAGCCAATATATGTCAATGCTGTTGTCAACATCAGAAGCACGGCTGTTTGGTATAAGGAAGCATGCACACGATCAGTATTAGCAGCGTTTGAGATGCAGTGTATTTCCACTGTGTCCAAAATGCTGCATTCAACATCACAAGCACAGTGTTGAAATCCCATGCCCACTGTGCTTCTTTGTATGCAGCGTCATCTCACCTCCAGTGCAGGTTGCCGTGCTGCCGCATGTTAAATTATTGCTGCAAAGTCGGATGCAATCTCGGTGGTGAATGCAGGGAAAAGCTGCCCTGCTCCGAACGCAGATCATGGGCATAGGGTGGCTGTGTTCATCCACCTAGAACTTCGGCTTCCCGCAGGAAGCAGTGTCTCCTGATCGTCTATGTGGAAACATGGGGTCAGTGGATGCTCTTGTCTGCTGGCCCGTCCACCTTTGAAAAGACCAAATGGACCATGACTCATCCAAAATGAATGCCCAAACTCCTTAACCATTGGTGGAACACTACTCAGACAGCATAGGATTAGGACACCAAACAATGGTAAGACTATATTGGATCTGCAACAGTCAAAGGCATATAACACATAACCAAGCAAAGCACACAATGCAACAGGCAACAGTTTCTCACACTTCCGCAGGCTCACCAGGGATTAGAACGTTCGTGCTGGGGCTTCCAGGGCCACTCACCCCAATGCAGCAGCACCCTTCTCAGGGTAATGTGGTCATCTAGGACTGATGTAAAAAGGCTGTGCTCCTATTGGCTGGATTTCCAGACACATACATAATTTACTTTTGAGTCATGACTGAGTCTCCAGAGGGGATGGAAGGTCAGGAAATTTACATTAAATTAGCAATACACAAACTTAGACAATGGGAGACTCCGCATAGTCTGATAATAAACAATGGTTTAGCAAACATGAGATAACAAGCAAATGGTCAACAAGTCTGGCCAAATTAGGAACACTAACCTCTGGCAGGCACTGAAAAAAGCTGTCTCACAGTCTGCACATACCCTAAGAACATTTTTCAGCCTGCACAAAGTATCCATTACATGTGAAGGAGGTACCCAGAAGCCCTAGATGCTTATATAAGGGGTGCCTAGACTGGGGTCCTGGTGCATGAGAATATACATTCTGATTACTTTGAATGATCAGAGTACACATGGAAGGACATTAGCTGTAAGAGTTGGAAATAATAATATTTCATGCATAAAATGCTTTAGCCATCCCTAATCCTAATTTTCATTATAAGAATCCTTTCCGTAAATAGAAAGTGTTTCACAGTTTAGAGCTGTTAAGGCCAGTTTCACACAACAGTACCTGACAGCCAGACGAGCAGAAACAATCCTGCTTTTTGCCGGCTTCATTGTCACGCGTTTAGTTGGCGCTGACATTGCTGGATGCTGCTGTGTATGTTTGTCTTTAAGAGCTGCATGGTTGATAGTTGTAAAGGTCCTGGACTCCTGTGTTCTCCAAAACTGTATTCACTATTAGGTCGAACTGCTGGCTGAGGGGTAATTGTGTGACTCACTTGAACTCCCCTCCCCCTAGCCTTTAAGTAGTCTCTCCTTCCACCAGGTGGTGCTGCTGATAGAGTCTCACTCTATGCCTGGAAGCCGTGCTGTGCTGACCTGTGTGTTTGTGTTGCTGAAGTCCTTTCCTTTGGAGTTGCTGTATCCCAGATCTGTGGAGGGAGGTGAGGTGGGAATAACGCAGGGCTGGTGGAGGAGTTTTAGGGAGACGCTGGAGGCCAGAACTTTCTCACCTTTAGAGATACCTTCGGGATCAGGGCCATTCAGGGTTCCTAGACTAGGGTCAGACTAATCTTCCCTGGTCACCCTGGCCATAACTACAATTCGCTCATCTGCATTCTCACTACACCATGACATTCATTGCTGGGGCTGTCCAGTGCTGAAATTTCAGCACCGCAGCTGCAGGGGAGCTGGCCGCAGTGCTGAAATTTCAGCCGCGGACCTCTCCAGTTGCTAAAATTCTGCTAAAAGCAGCAGCCGCTCTTTCAGCACCAGGCGTCCTGGACCCGGCATGATTTTCTGCCGGATCTCGCGCGATCTTATGCCCGTAGACTCCCATGCTATGGGCGCCGGATCCGAGAGGATCCTGTTTTGTCCGATTTTTGCATTGGACACAAAAAAATGCTGCAGACTCCAGTTTTGTGTCCGATGCAAAAATACCGGAAAAGTCCCAAACCGGATGGCAAATAACAGCCATCCGGCCCCATAGTGATACATGATGGGCAAATTCGGATCCGGGGCTGACTGCTTCACACCGGACAGCCCCAGACCCGAAAAATCATGGTGTGAAGACGGCCTAAGAAGCAGCAGATTTCACTCTCATAGCCATTTATCAAATACTGCTGGCTGCATCTGCCCCAGACAAAAGAAGTTGCTTGCCATAATCTAGGAAGCTTGACACACAGCAATCAAATAAAGCTTGTGTTTCTTGTAGGTTTAGTGTATTGTGCCGTTTGGGCTTACACATTTGCTCCTGCTATACAAATATAAGTTTCTTATGTTTTATATATATATATATATATATATATATATATATATAATATATATATATACTTGAAATGAGGAGGCTACCAAAAACACAACATAACTTATACTTCAAACTGGGTTTCGACACACAGTATAACATTTCATTTGTTGGCAGGTGGCCAGAGCTTTATGCTAAGGGTTTTATCACATCTCCACCAATGTCCACCAGAGCCTGCTCCTGCTGAATCTGCATCTGTCACCAGGCATCGCTGTATTCACTCCGTAGATGGTGCTGGTAATAGAGGAGTAGTCAGGGCCAGAATCTCTGAAGAGCGCAGGCTCCGCCCATCCACTAAGGTTAGAGTGGCTGGGACATGCAGTACTTCACAGTCTGACCAGCAGAAGTCAGCAGCTCCAAAGTTTCAGCCTATTGGAAAGCACCATATCTTACTAATACCTTCAGCCTTCTGCTGGAAGCTGCCAGAAATAGCTTTTGGTTTCTCTGGCTAGTCTCTTATCTTGTAATAGTGTTTTCATGTTTTATCTTGGCCTGTTCTTCTCCTGCCTCATGATTTTGTATCTTGCTGCCATATCGGTTTTGATCCAGCTCACTGATTTTGTTCTTTTTCTGACCTCCCAGCTATGACCCTGCTTGGTGACTTTCCTATCTCTTTACTGCAGCCCTTCCATAGTCAGCAATCTCTTGGAGCCTATTATAAATCCAGATCCCTGTATAGGGGTTAAAGGGTGTTAAGGTACCGTTACACGCAGCAATATAGCCGCCATATGGCTGGCAATTTGACGTGAGTGTGCACGTTCCGGGCACTTTTTTTGCCATCGCCAACACCCTGTCACACATAGAGATCTCTTGTGCAATGTTCGGTGATCCTGCGTTCCAGAAATCGCCTGGCGCAGACCGGAAGCAATTTGACATTCCCACGTCGCCACCAAATTGCCGCATCACACGCCGCCACCGGCATCAGCGATGTGGGCGTAGAGTATGAGTTCGGTGAGGAGACAGGCGTGCCAGAGTGTTTTTCACTGCGCCCCTACCACTCCGATTGGCCGACACAACTACATAACCATTGGTCAGCCTTGTCATGCTGTCTGCGCAATACATGATGCATGTGTCCTTTCTACTATATCGCTATTCAAATATGGCGCCTTAGCCATGGCCAGCCAATGGGAACGCAGGAGCGACCACCAATTGCGGCAGACGAGGCGAGCCAAAGAGGTCCCTTTCTACATCGCTATTGCCCTGTCACACGCCAAGATGCGCAGAAATCTCCTGGTGGTTATCTCCTGATTTCACAGCAGTGCAAGGCAATCAGGCGATGCTCCACCGGCGATTTCACGCTGTAAAATCTCCATGTCTCACGCCACTATGCACAGGCAATGTGGTTTCCACATCGCCGAAATACACAAATTTACGGCGATATGGAAGCCATATTGCCGCGTGTGACGGTACCTTTAGAGTTTCTCAGGGCTCTGCCTAGCCTGTGTGACATACCCCTTTTGTGCCTGTAGCCTCGAACGGACGGATCCGGTTTCATTTGAATGGCTAAGGCTGGTTTCAGATTTGTGTTCGGCACTGCAGCGTATGCTGCACATACATCTTTACAAACCTCAAGAACCTGGCTTATCTCCCTGTTCTTTGCCCGATTCAACTTTGAACTGCACTGGCAGTAAAAACCTCAAGGCTGATGCTCTGTCAAGGTCCTTCCAGCAGTTAGATGTGGAAGAGGAGACCTTCCATATCGTCGATCCTACTAAGATAATCACTGTGGCTGCCTTACGTGTAGTTGGCCTTTCGCTGGGGAAGACCTTCGTAGCACAGGATCAGAAGAGAGCGGTCCTAGTAGGGGACACTCGTCGAGAATTGCCAGTCACATAGGAGTTAAGAAGTCTCTCTCTTTGATCTCTCGTCACTATTGGTGGCCTACTCTCCGTCAAGGCGTCCATGACTTCGTTGCTTCATGTCTGTCCTGTACTAGAAATAAGGTGTCAAGAGAGTTACCGGCTGGACGTCTACTGCCTCTCCCGGTCCCATCGGCTCCTTGGCAACACATAGCTATGGATTTCATTACGGATCTACCCTGCTCCTCCAGCTGTACGGTCATATGGGTAGTCATGGATCGCTTCTCTAAGATGGCTCATTTCGTTCCTTTGCCTGGTCTACCGTCTGCTCCTGAGTTAGCCAAGATATTCATCAAACAGATCTTCCGGCTCCACGGATTTCCTCGTTATATCGTGTCCGATAGGGGAGTTCAGTTCATTTCCAGGTTCTGGAGGGTGCTGTGCAAGCATATGGATATCACGTTGGACTTCTCCTCGGCTTATCATCCGCAGTCCAATGGGCAGGTGGAGCGCATTAACCAAGTCCTTACCACCTACCTCCGGCATTTCGCCAATGCCCATCACGATAACTGGACCAGTCTTCTTCCTTGGGTGGAATTCGCTTACAACAATCACTCTAGTGAGTCATCAGCTAAATCTCCCTTTGTCGTGGTATTCGGGCAACATCCTAGTTTACCTCTTCCGTTCTCCTCAGCATCCAGCAACCCGGCGGCCGATGCATTGTCCGTGGACTTTACCAAGATCTGAAGTGAGACCAGAGACGCCCTTACACAAGCCTCCGGCAGGATGAAGAGACATGCCGATAAGAGACTCTTAGATGCAACGTCTTATCTCCCGGGCGATAAAGTGTGGCTTATATCGGTCCTTTCAAAGTCCTTGGACATATCAACAACGTTGCCTATAAGTTGAGACTGCCTGCCTCACTTCGCATCCCCAATTAATTCCAAGTCTCGTTGTTGAAACCGGTAGTACTTAATCATTTCCATCCATCCTCCAGCACCGTGCCACGGCCTGTAAGCTCCAAGAATGTCTATGAGGTCAGGGACATCCTTGCCATGAAGAAGAGTAGAGGCAAGACCCTCTTCTTGATTGACTGGGTTGGCTTTCCTGAGGAAAGGACCTGGGAGCCACGGGAGAACATTGATGTGCCACGCATTCTGGCGAGGTTCTTAGCGCGCCTTCCGAGGAGGGGGCGTGAGGGAGGGAGTAGTGTTAGGTCCCCTGGCACCGTTCCCCAGCTCACCTCTCCCGGGTCGGCATCCTCTGCTCCTCTGCCGACCGGCATACTGTGTCTCGGAGCCGTCGCCGGGTTCCATTGCTGTCAGCTGACCAACAGGCGCACACATGAGCACATTGCAATGGTCGTATTCATGTGACCAATCAGCGGTGCACTAGGTGCACTCCTCCCCTGTGACTCTAGGGGCCCACATGGTCCAACCTGACACTCCCCTTGACCAATAGCTGCTCTTCCTCTGGTATATCAGGTCACCTCCACTGATGGGAGGTGCCTGATTATTAAGTTAGTTTGCTTCTGCCTTGCTGACTGTTGGTCAGGCCTTCCTTGTACCCTGTTACCTGGAACCCTAGCCGTGCTCTTCCCTGGTAGCACCATTCCTGTTCGCCTAGCCGTGTACCGTTACCCGGAATCCTTAGCTGTGCCGTAGCACAGGATAACCTTACGAACCGCCCCCCTGGTACTAGCAGCCATGGTATTTAGACCCCCTGGGCTTGCCCCTGACAACCCCTGTATAGGGGTTGGGTAAACTAGGTCCAGCACACCCAGGGGAGTTCGGTACCACGGACCAGTGGGTCCACTCTAGGGCGCCTTCCCCTGGAAGCGTGACATTAACATATTTCTTGGCCCAGTCTTGACATTTTATCTATGTTTCTTGTTCAAAGGTGGGCGTTTTTCAGCCTCTCTTACCTTGGCCATGTCCGTGAGTATGGCAAACCATGTGCTTTTTTATATTCCAGTAACGTTGCAGCTCTGAAATATTGCAAAACTGTTGGCAAATGGCATTTAGGCAGCTTGACGCTTGATTTTCCTCAATTCATGGGCCGTTATTTTGCGCCTTTTTTGCCCAACACGCTTTTTGCGACCCTGTTGGCTATTTGCCATGAAACGCTTGATTGTTCAGTGATCACACTTCAAAAGTTTGGCAATTTCAAGACTGCTGCATCCCTCTGCAAGACATCTCACAATTTTGGACTTTTCAGAGCCCATCAAATCTCTCTTCTGACCCATTTTTCCAAGGGAAAGGAAGTTGCCTAATAATTAAGCACACCTTATATAGGGTGTTGATGTCATTAGACCACACCCTTCCTCATTACAGAGATGCACGTCACCTGATTTACTTAATTGGTTGTTGGCTCTCAAGCCTATACAGCTTGGAGTAGAATAACATGTATAAAAAGTATCTTGTCATCAAAATACTCATTTGATTACTTTACCAAAAAGGATATTTTTAGGAGGTAACAAATTATAGTGTATATCAAAACCAAGTGATACCAACTTATTATCATTAAAAATATATCTTTTTATTAATATCAAAGAGTTAAAAATAAGAAACCTACTAATTAGACAAACATTTACACACATATACAAAAATGGGAGGCCAGACACGTATTAGTGTACATAGATGTAAGTGAGAAAATAGAAAGGTCAGACTCTTTTTACCCACAAGGATTTGAGGTATAATCCATTAGGGAAGGGACCCTCAAAAAACATCCTGATACATACATTCTGGTGTCTTCAAAGAAGTATACCACCAGAAAAGGCAATCATATGAGGGAAAAGAGAAAACACATTCCAAGACCTGGTATAATCATCAAACAGGATTTTGAATAACCATAGGTTGGTGACCTTCCATAAGGTTTCTGGATTCCCAAGTTTATATAAATGGAGTCACCAAACGCTTGGTTTTGATATACAAAATACTCATTTGCCTAATAATTCTGCACACAGTGTACACACACATACATGTATACACACACTCAGCTTTATATATTAGATATGAGGCTGTATTATGCTATATGGAGAGCTATGAGGCTGCATTATGCTATATGGAGTGCTATGAGGCTGCATTATATTATATGAAGGGCTATGAGGCTGCATTATACTATATGGAGGGCTATGAGGCTGCATTATGTTATATGGAGGGCTATGAGGCTGCATTATATTATATGGAGGGCTATGAGGTTGCATTATGCTATATGGAGGACTATGTGGAGATGCTGGATGAAAAGTGGGTAGAGCTGTGTGGAGTGGGCAAGGCTATATGGAGTGGGTGTGTCTATGTGGAGTGGGCAGGGCTATGATACATACAAACATACATATACTCAGCTTTATATATTATATTAAAAATAACTAGTAATGAGCGAGTATGCTCTGCGCTGCTCGGTACTCGCACGAGTATCACTGTACTCGGGCTACTCAGCGAGCACCGAGTAATCTCGCGATACTCGTGCTGTACTCGTGGTCCTCATCCCTGCATGTTGGCGCTCTTTAGAGAGCCAGCCCACATGCAGGGATTGGCTGGCAGACCACTGCAATGCCACAGCCCTGTTAGTTGTGGCATTGCAGTGATTGGCCGGCCTGCACAGCGTGACCGAGCCTTTATAAGACCCGGCCGCGCTGTGCTCTGCACACAGCAATCCAGACAGTGAGTGTAGGGAGAGTGTCTGCTGCTGCTTAGGGACAGATTTGCGGCCCTCATAGGTAGATCCGGAGCAGGGCTGCAAACTGCTGCTGACCACAACAGTCCTTCTCAGGACTAATCTAGGAGGATATAGGCAGGGTGATCCAGATCGGAATCCAAGCTTTTCTGTGACCATAACAGTCACCAGACTGTTGTACTTACTAGCTTGATACAGGTTAGGGACTAAAATCCTACTCTCCTGTGACCATAACAGTCACCAGACTGTTGTACTTACTACCTTGATACAGGTTAGGGACTAAAATCCTTCTCTCCTGTGACCATAACAGTCACCAGACTGTTGTACTTACTACCTTGATACAGGTTAGGGACTAAAATCCTACTCTCCTGTGACCATTACAGTCACCAGACTGTTGTACTTACTACCTTGATACAGGTTAGGGACTAAAATCCTACTCTCCTGTGATCTGAACAGTTACCAGACTGTTGTACTTACTACCTTGATACAGTTTAGGGACTAAAATCCTACTCTCCTGTGACCTCAACAGTCACCAGACTGTTGTACTTACTACCTTGATACAGGTTAGGGACTAAAATCCTACTTTCCTGTGATCTGAACAGTTACCAGACTGTTGTACTTACTACCTTGATACAGGTTAGGGACTAAAATCCTACTCTCCTGTGATCTGAACAGTTACCAGACTGTTGTACTTACTACCTTGATACAGGTTAGGGACTAAAATCCTACTCACCTGTGATCTGAACAGTTACCAGACTGTTGTACTTACTACCTTGATACAGGTTAGGGACTAAAATCCTTCTCTCCTGTGACCTGAACAGTTACCAGACTGTTGTACTTACTACCTTGATACAGGTTAGGGACTAAAATCCTACTCTCCTGTGACCTCAACAGTCACCAGACTGTTGTACTTACTACCTTGATACAGGTTAGGGACTAAAATCCTACTCTCCTGTGATCTGAACAGTTACCAGACTGTTGTACTTACTACGTTGATACAGGTTAGGGACTAAAATCCTACTCTCCTGTGACCATTACAGTCACCAGACTGTTGTACTTACTACCTTGATACAGGTTAGGGACTAAAATCCTACTCTCCTGTGACCTCAACAGTCACCAGACTGTTGTTCTTACTACCTTGATACAGGTTAGGGATTAAAATCCTACTCTCCTGTGACCATTACAGTCACCAGACTGTTGTACTTACTACCTTGATACAGGTTAGGGACTAAAATCCTACTCTCCTGTGATCTGAACAGTTACCAGACTGTTGTACTTACTACCTTGATACAGGTTAGGGACTAAAATCCTACTCTCCTGTGATCTGAACAGTGACCAGACTGTTGTACTTACTATCTTTATACAGGTTAGGGTCTAAAATCCTACTCTCCTGTGACCATTACAGTCACCAGATTGTTGTACTAACTACCTTGATACAGGTTAGGGACTAAAATCCTACTCTCCTGTGATCTGAACAGTTACCAGACTGTTGTACTTACTACCTTGATACAGGTTAGGGACTAAAATCCTACTCTCCTGTGATCTGAACAGTGACCAGACTGTTGTACTTACTATCTTTATACAGGTTAGGGTCTAAAATCCAAATCTCCTGTGACCCGAACAGTCACCAGACTGTTGTCGCTGTATACAGGCAAAATGCGCAAGGGCGTTGGCAAGGAACAAGGAAGTGAACGTGAAGGTGGTTCAGGCAGAGGCCGAGGTCATGTGCAAGCACTAATTTCGCAACAACAAAGGGGCACATCTACTCGCTCACACGTCCTGTCCCAAATTCTTGGGGCTCGCTGCAGTACACCGCTCTTGAACCAAGACCAGTGTCAACAGGTTGTTACTTGGATAGTGGATAATGCTTCAAGTCAGATTGGCACCTCCACAAACACCCTGTCTTCCACACGGTCAAGTGTCAGTAGCCGTGATACTGCACCACACATTTCCCAACCTGATCCTCCTTACTACCACCAGGCCGAGTACACGTCCACGGACATTACTGATCCCACACTTGGACTCTCGGAAGTCCAGAAGTGTGTACCATGGGTGAGTGGAGGTACATGGCAAATTGAATTGCCATAACAAAATTTAAATTCCGCTGTCATTTGTGTGTGGTGTGGTGAAGTCTGGCCCAATCCAACCCTTCTTTATCTTGATCAGAGTCAGCCTGTCAGCATTTTCAGTTGACAGGCGGGTGCGTTTATAAGTAATGAGTCCACCTGCGGCACAGAAAACACGCTCTGACAAAACGCTAGTGGCAGGGCTGGCCAGGACTTCCAAGGCATAGAGAGCCAATTCATGCCACGTGTCCAGCTTGGAGACCCAATAATTGTAAGGCACAGAGGAATCTCGCAGTACAGTTGTTCGATCTGCAAGGTACTCCTTCAGCATCTGGCCAAACTTAGCATTTCTTGTGGCACTACCCCGCACCTCACGGGCTGTGGTACATGAGGGGCTGAGAAAACTGTCCCACATCATAAAGACTGTTCCCCTACCTCTGGCGGATTGGACTTGTGCCCCTCTCGGCCGTACGCCTTGGTTGTCCACCGATTCCTGACCTATGCCACTAGCGTTTTGTGAGGGGAATGCTTTGCCTACTTCCGTTACTATGGCCTTCTGGAACTGCTGCATTTTGGCTGACCTCTCCGCCTCAGGAATGAGAGACATGATGTTCTCCTTGTAGCGTGGGTCTAAGAGTGTTGCCAACCAGTACGGATTGTCGGCCAAGATGTTCTGAACGCGAGGGTCACGAGCCAGGCAGCTTACCATAAAGTCAGCCATGTGCGCCAGACTCTTAACAGCCATCACTTCAGTATCCTGACCAACACGATGACTGAACATGCTGTCCTCTTCCTCCTCCTCCTCCTCATCTTCCCTGTCCTCTGGCCAGCCACGCTGAATCGAGGGTATGACTGGTGTGCATGTCATATCCTCAATTTGGCCAGAGAGTTGCTCCATGTCTTCATCCTCCTCCTCCTCGTCATAGTCCTCCACTGCACGTTGTGATGACATGAGTCTGGGCTGGGTGTTATCACCCACACCCACTACAGTTTCTTGCTCCAAGTCATCGCGCTCCGCCTGCAATGCATCATCTTTGTTTTTCAGCAGAGACCGTTTTAGAAGGCAGAGTAGCGGTATGGTGACGCTAATAATGGCGTCATCGCCGCTCACCATCTTGGTGGAGTCCTCAAAGTTTTGGAGGACGGTACATAGGTCGGACATCCATCTCCACTCCGGAGGTGTTATGTGTGGAGTTTGACCCATTTCCCGACGGCTTAGGTGATGCAGGTAGTCAACAACTGCTCTCTTCTGCTCACATATCCTGACCAACATGTGCAGAGTTGAATTTCAACGCGTGGGGACATCACACACCAGTCTGTGGGCTGGAAGACGCAAACGGCGCTGAAAGCTGGCAAGGCCGACTGAAGCAGCAGGTGACTTGCGAAAATGCGCAGACAGGCGGCGAACTTTTACCAGCAGATCAGACAGCTCTGGGTATGATGTAAGAAACCGCTGAACCACCAGGTTGAGCACATGGGACACGCATGGAACATGCGTCAGCTGGCCTCGCCTCAAAGCTGCCACCAGGTTCCGGCCATTGTCACACACGACCTTTCCTGGCTTTAGGTTCAGAGGTGTGAGCCAGTGATCTGCCTGCTGTTTCAGAGCTGTCCACACCTCTTCTGCATTGTGGGGTTTGTGACCTATGCAGACTAGCTTCAGCACAGCCTGTTGCCGCAGAGGCAGTGCTGCAGTGCTTCCAGCTTGTGACTGGTGTGGAGGGTACAGTGGATGAGGATGCGCAGGAGGAGAGGAGGCTGAGGAGCATGACATTCCGGAGCTGTAGAGTGTCGGTGAAACCCTGACAGAGGTAGGGCCCCCAATCCTTGGTGTGGGAAGGACGTGTTCCGTCCCTCGCTCAGACTGGGTCCCAGCTTCCACAATATTAACCCAGTGTGCCGTCAAGGAGATGTAGCGGCCTTGCCCACAAGCACTTGTCCACGTGTCTGTGGTTAGGTGGACTTTGGCTGAAACAGCGTTGTTCAGGGCACGTGTGATGCTTTGGGACACGTGGTTATGCAATGCGGGCACGGCACATCTGGAGAAATAGTGGCGGCTGGGGACCGAGTAACGTGGGACAGCAACCGCCATCAGGTCGCGGAATGCTTCCTTCTCCACCAGCCGGAAAGGGAACATTTCTAGCGCTATGAGTCGCGAAATGTGACAATTTAGGACTGTAGCATGTGGGGTGTTGGCAGCGTATTTGCGCCTGCGTTCAAAGGTTTGCTGAATGGATAATTGAACGCTGCGCTGGGACAAGGACGTGCTTCATGGTGGTGTTATTTGTGCGTGGGCAACTTCAGGTGCAGGGCCGGAGGATTGTTCGCGGCCAGCATGGACAATGGGATTGGCTCGCACGCACAACACGCAAAGACGTAGCAGTGACATCAGCAAGCACCGCTCCTCGACTCTGTTGTACTTCCCACAAAGTCGGGTGTTTGGCTGACATGTGCCTGATCATGCTGGTGGTGGTCAGGCTGCTAGTTTTCGTACCCCTGCTGATGCTGGCATGGCAGGAGTTGCAAATGGCCTTTTTAGAGTCATCTGGAGCCAACTTAAAAAACTGCCAGACTCGGGAAGACCTAACATTTGCACAGGCACCTTGTGTCGTGTTGTTGTTCGGGGAACGGTTGCCTGCCTTCTGCCTTCGGACACGACCCTGCTTCATACTGCCTGTTGGGATGCTACGCCTCCCTCCCCCTGTGCACTGCTGTCCTCGCTCTGCATATCCTCCTGCCAGGTTGGGTCAGCTACTGGATCATCCACCACGTCGTCTTCCTCTTTCTTGGCTAATCGCTGGACTGCTCCTCCTTCTCCTCATGTGCCACCATGATGACCGTTACAATAGTTAGGCTGTTGTTTCAGGTATACCCCCAGTGGTAAATTTTTACGCCCATTCTTTTAGAATGGGCATTACAACGACAGGATACCCGCTCCTTTTCAATGGGAAAAATGTTTTGAGGCCCTCCTGCACGTCTCTATCCAGGGACAATGTGGAGCCTCCCAATTATTGGCTGCCCTGCCAAAGGGCTATACTACAATTCACCCACTTCAGGTTTACAGGCCCTCCTGCACGTCTTTATCCAGGGACAATGTGGAGCCTCCCAATTTTTGGCTGCCCTGCCAAAGGGCTATACTACAACACACCCACTTCAGGTTTACAGGCAGGCCCTCCTGCACGTCTCTATCCTGGGACAATGTGGAGCCTCCCAATTTTTGGCTGCCCTGCCAAAGGGCTATACTACAATACACCCACTTCAGGTTTACAGGCCCTCCAGCACGTCTCTATCCTGGGACAATGTGGAGCCTCCCAATTTTTGGCTGCCCTGCCAAAGGGCTATACTACAATACACCCACTTCAGGTTTACAGGCCCTCATGCACGTCTCTATCCAGGGGCATTGGTGAACCTCCCAATTTTGGACTGCCCTGGAAAAGGAAAATACCACAACAGACCCAGTTCCTCAAAATGGGCACATTATGTCAAGACAGGGCTTCATGTACGTCTCTTCTCAGGGTCATCGGAGAGCCGCACAATGTTTTCACGTAAAATCTTTCATGTAATCAAAAAAGTAACATACACCAGCTGTATCTCACTATTGGGTATGTGCCCTTAACATTTCCACATTAAATATTCATTTTGGTGTCATCTTGGAAGGTTTTCTGGAGACTCCGTAAAATTGGCTTGAAACTCGGACAACATTGTTCATAGCTGTGACTTTTGAGTGAGAAATGCTTCCAGGGGTCTTCCCCATGGTGTTGCCATGTCATTTCAGCACTCTTCTGAGACTTTTGCGACATTTTTAGGGATTCTACATGCTGCCGGCAGTCATTTCATAAAAATACTCGGGTCTCCCATAGGATAACATTGGGCTTGGTACTCGGGCCGAGTACACGAGTATCTCGGGATGCTCGGCCCGAGCTTCAAGCACCCGAGCATTTTAGTACTCGCTCATCACTAAAAATGACAATGAACGCTCATAATTTTCACTCTAAACTTCAGGCCTTATACTAGACTCAATACATCCTTCTTTTTGCGTAGTTATTGTCAGCAATAGACTGTTACTGACTCATTGATTTTTGTAGGAAAGCTTTCTGGACATACTCTGATATACACAGATGAAGAGTAAGCTGTGACTCACTTATTATGAATGGCAGATTCTTCATTCTTACCTATTGTACAGGCTGGGCCATTTATACGGATGCACCTAAATAAAATGGGAATGGTTGGTGATATCAACTTCCTGATTGTGGCACATTAGTATATGGGAGGGGAAAAACTTTTCCAGATGGCTGGTGACCATGGCAGACATTTTTAAGTTGGCCATTTTGGATCCAACTTTATTTTTTTCAGTTGGAAGAGGGTCATGTGACACATCAAACGTATTGAGGATTTCATAAGAAAATAAGAGAAACAATGGTGTGCTTGGTGTTAACATAACTTTATTCTTTCATGAGTTATTTACACGTTTATGACCACTTATAAAATGTGTTCAAAGTGCTGCCCATTGTGATGGATTCTCAATGTAACCCTCTTCTCCCACTCTTGACACACTGATAGGAACATCACAGAAGAAATGCTAGCACAGGCTTCCAATATCCGTTGTTTCAGATGCTGCACATCTTGTTTCTTCACAGCATAGACAATTGCCTTCTGAAATTGCTACACGATTCAGATATCCAGTGGCATTGGGGTTTCGCTTGATGAAGAATGGCCCCACTATCTTTGTACCCCACATACCACACCATACCATCTATCTTTATGTTCCAACAGTCTTGGAGGGATCTATCCGCTGTGGGTTAGTGTCAGACCAATAGCGGTGGTTTTCTTTGTTAACACCATGCACAAAAAGGTTTGCCTCATCACTGATCTGAAGGCAATTGTCTATGCTGTGAAGATACGAGATGTGCAGCATCTGAAACAACGGATACTGGAAGCCTGCGCTAGCATTTCTTCTATGGTGTTGCTATCAGTGTGTCAAGAGTGGGAGAAGAGGGTTGCATTGACAATCCAACACAATGAGCAGCACTTTGAACACATTTTATAAGTGGTCATAAACTTGTGAATAACTCATGAAAGAATAAAGTTACGTTAAAAACAAGCACACTATTGTTTTACTTATGAAATTCTCAATAGGTTTGATGTGTCACATGACCCTCTTCCCATTGAAAAAAATAAAGTTGTATCCTAAATGGCCAACTTCAAAATGTCCGCGATGGTCATCACCCATCTGGAAAAGTTTTCCCCCTCCCATATACTAATGTGCCACAAGCAGGAAATTGATATCACCAACCATTCCCATTTTATGTAGGTGCATCCAAAGAAATGGCCCACCCTGTATATATAGAGATTTTTCATTATCATTTACCTTTCATTCTAATCCTATCTGTGCTGATAATGAAACTGCTGAAAGTTCATCTGTACAGAACAGGAAGGAGAAGTTTGGTATGAAGTGAAGTTAGTGGAGAGAAAATAATTAAAGGGAACATGACCCCTCCAAATCACCCCCAACTCTATTAATACCTGTCCCTGCACCCTAACATATCAGTATTAGTGCTCCTTTTTTTATAAAAAAAAGCGCTCTGTAACATTGGAATAATCAACAATATACACTTACAAATCTGAGACTTCTTGTCCCTGAATAAGTCTCACAGGGCGTCCCCTGTGAGACTCTAAGCCCTCCCTAGGTGCTCATTATCACGCCCCGAATGATCCACCCTCTCTCTGTCTGTGCTGCTGTGATGTGGAGCGCTGAAGGCAGGACTAATGATTTGCATTCTGTGAGTGATAGAGAGGGGGGAGGGTGAAGCCTGCACAAGCAGAGCACACAGACAGAGAGGGAGGATCCTGGAGCTGCAAAACAACACGCCCTAAGGGCTAAAGAATATAGCCACTGCTAATTATAATCACTAATGAGTGGGTATTAAAACATTTTTATGCACTTTCACAGGATGCTTTTAGGAGACAAAAGAAGTGTGAGATTAGTGATAGGATGCTGCAGAGACATGTTTGGTAGCTTAGGAGGCGTTCTGGAGGTGACAGGATCCCTTTAAATATGTCAGTAGGTCACTTGCTGATAGCTCATTCCCTTTAATTAATATTTGGTGTTTACCAAGTCTGTTTTTCGTTTACTCTGTGCCATAATTTACTAATTGTAAAAAGCTGTACCTGTTTCTTTTGTTCTCTCTGCTTGCTGCAAATTTAGCAGTCTACAATTATGTTGTCAAGCTTTTGTCTCATGATATAATTATAACTCACTAAATCTAAGCATTACAGCATTAATACCTGGCCCTCTCCTTGTTCCATCAGTATTTCCAATGTGCGTTCGTTAGGACTATGGGATGCATAAATGTTTGGTCAGTCTCATTTACCTCTCAAGTAATGAATCCAAAGATTGCAAAGAACACCCACAGTAAGTGGATAATACAAAGTATCATTTGTCTGTACGAAGCTGCAAAATAAGGCGATGCTTAATAGCCACTTATTATGTTGATCATTACAATTATGAAAAGGGATGGCGCTGTCCACAAGGCTGAGCTGGTCTTGTACTGAGTGTAGTATTACACAGCAGCTGCTGGTCAGGGTCTATTAGATCAGCCACTACAGTAAGGAATAGTGTCATTGGAAATGTTCTACGTACGGCTATGTTTTATCACAGTTATAGCACAAAATGCATGACATTGGTGGAAGTATAGATGTCACCTTCACCACTCGTTTCACTATAACGTCTAACCAAATTACAAATCATGCCTTGACGTGCATAGGTGAGATCCTGTCAATGATCTTCATCTTTTGTTTCTGTGTTTAGAATGTCTCACGCAGGGGCCACAACTGTGACGGGGCCCGGCCGCCTTGCAGAGAAGCAGCTGGCTCCTATCATTGGTAGGGGAGTTGCGCTGTTCCTGCGGCCGGGCAGCCCTGCAGTAGGCTGGATCAGGCTGCGGAGGCTGGGGGAGGTCACGTGTCACCGCTCATTAGTCTAATGTAATATGCATTGTTTCCCCCTGTCCATCACCGCAGCACTGAGAGGTGGGTGGGGGGAGCAGTGCACATTACATTAAACTAAGTATACTGAACCCCCAACCATCACAGTATACAACCCCCCATCCTGTATATGGCACCCCCGGTAATACTATATGGTCCCTCCGCTGGCGCACACAAAAAAAATAAGTGATGTAACTCACCTTCTGTCGCTTGCTCCCCTGCTTGCAGCACCACGATCGTCCTGCCGGCATCCGATCATGTGACCAGCTCTAGTGATGACCTCACTGTGCTGCGCGCTGGTTACATGATTGGAAGCTTGGCACAAACAGGAGGATCGCGGTGTTGCAAGTAGGAGAGCGAGCGACTGAAGGTGAGTTGAATCGTGTATTTTTTGTGTGTGTCAGTGGGGGGGCCATATAGCATTCCCAGGGGGCCATATACAGGATGGGGAGGCTATATGTCATCATGGGGGATCATATACCATGATGGGGGACTATATACCGTGATGGGGGGGCTATATACTGTGATGGGGGCATGCCTATGAGTAAGGGTGTTTGCACCTGAAAAATGCAGGCGGGACCCTGCGTGGTCTGTCAGCTTTTTTAACCTGATTATGGAATCACAATAAAGAAGGAAAACCTTTTTAACTGCACAACAGTGGGACTACGGACATCTTTATTGTGTTTGAGGGGAATTTCCTCTACTACTTGGCAGTAGCCAGCTGCCTGTCCTGGTGTCCCGGTGGATCCACACATTTATTTGGATGAGTAAAGATTTACCTTTAACTTGGAATATTAGAGCAAAGCTGTTATCTCTGGAGACTTTTCATAATAAGATGTCATGTATGTATGCATGTAGAAAAATACTATCTTTGGCCAATATACAACTGTGTTTTCACATCTGCTGTCTCTATCTCTAATATTCCTTAAAGGGAATTTGTCAGTAGGTTTTTGCTTTGTAAGCAGAGGACAGCATGCTGCAGGGGATAAAAAACAAATATCAACTGTGCCTCTCTTATCAGGATGTGTGCTGTTGTTACGTAAACTAAAGGCTTTATTACCCAGTGATTACCATTACAAGACTATATTGTTATGCACACAGCAGTCTGATGCACTCCCTGCTCTGATTGACACCTCACTGTCAATGTACAATGTAGAGAGCCTGATGTAGGTGGGGGTAGCTATCTCAGCTCTGCTGTGTTCCTGAAAATAAATTCTGTGATTGTGTCAGAATGGCTGCAGCCAGTAACCGGTAATACATCTTTGGATTCAGAGTCTCTGCTAATAACAACATGCTGCTCAGAAAACTGGATTAATTACCGTACATTGTAAAATCGAAATATGGGTGAAAGGGAAAAACAACAAAAAAATTTCCATGAATGACGCACCACTGAACACATACGTCACATATGTCGCTGAGCACAGGCTAATGTGTAATTAATACTGCAGCCATAAAACGAAAGACAGCATTGTAACACAATAGGATAAATTACATCCATAGAAAATCTATCACATTCTAATCTCAGGCACAATTCTACACCTGATTAGTTAATTGCTAACTAAATTTTATTATCACATAATACACAAAGTGCATTCTGCATAAAAATACAAGAGAATACGTTAAAAAAGAGAACAAGGAAGGATGGCAATGTAAGGATATGAGAACCTGAACTCAATAATATATATACTGTACAGTACAGACCTAAAGTTTGGACACACCTTCTCATTCAAAGAGTTTTCTGTATTTTCATGACTATGAAAATTGTAGATTCACACTGAAGGCATCAAAACTATGAATTAACACATGTGGAATTATATACTTAACAAAAAAGTGTGAAACAACTAAAAATATGTCTTATATTCTAGGTTCTTCAAAGTAGCCACCTTTTGCTTTGATTACTGCTTTGCACACTCTTGGCATTCTATTGATGAGCTTCAAGAGGTAGTCACCGGAAATGGTCTTCCAACAGTCTTGAAGGAGTTCCTAGATATGCTTAGCACTTGTTGGCCCTTGTGCCTCCACTCTGCGGTCCAGCTCACCCCAAACCATCTCAATTGGGTTCAGGTCTGGTGACTGTGGAGGGTAGGCCATCTGGAATAGCACCCCATCACTCTCCTTCTTAGTGAAATAGCCCTTACACATCCTGGAGGTGTGTTTGGGGTCATTGTCCTGTTGAAAAATAAATGATGGTCCAACTAAATGCAAACCGGATGGAATAGCATGCCGCTGCAAGATGCTGTGGTAGCCATGCTGGTTCAGTATGCCTTCAATTTTGAATAAATCCCCAACAGTGTCACCAGCAAAGCATCCCCACACCATCACACCTCCTCCTCCATGCTTCACGGTGGGAACCAGGCATGTAGAGTCCATCCATTCACCTTTTCTGCATCGTACAAAGACACGGTGGTTGGAACCAAATATCTCAAATTTGGACTCATCAGACCAAAGCACAGATTTCCACTGGTCTAATGTCCATTCCTTGTGTTCTTTAGCCCAAACAAGTCTCTTCTGCTTGTTGCATGTCCTTAGCAGTGATTTCCTAGCAGCTATTTTACCATGAAGGCCTGCTGCACAAAGTCTCCTCTTAACAGTTGTTGTAGAGCTGTGTCTGCTGCTAGAACTCTGTGTGGCGTTGACCTGGTCTCTAATCTGAGCTGTTGTTAACCTGCGATTTCTGAGGCTGGTGACTCGGATGAACTTATCCTCTGCAGCAGTGAGACAGTTTCTTTGTAGCGCTTGATGGTTTTTGCAACTGCACTTGGGGACACTTTCAAAGTTTTCCCAAATTTTCAGACTGACTGACCTTCATTTCTTAAAGTAATGATGGCCACTAGTTTTTCTTTACTTAGCTGCTTTTTTCTTGCCATAATACAAATTCTACAGTCTATTCAGTAGGACTATCAGCTGTGTATCCACCAGACTTCTGTACAACACAACTGATGGTTCCAACCCCATTTATAAGGCAAGAAATCCCACTTATTAAACCTGATAGGGCACACCTGTGAAGTGAAAACCATATCCGGTGACTAAGGCTACTTTCACATTTGCGTTCCCCTCCGCAGCATTCTGCAGAGGGGAGCAGCAATGTGAGCGCAGCACCGAAAGCCCCTATCTTTATAATGGGAGCGCACGGTGCTGCGCTTGACTGCACATGACCGTGCGCACCCATTCACTCCCATATGTGATCTGTGCGCAGGCTTATGCCTGCGCACAAATCACCCAGTCTCATCCACACCATTGCATTTCTGGTGTGGAAGAGACTGGGTGATTTCTGCGCAGGCATACGCCTGCACACAGATCACATATGGGAGTGAATGGGTGCGCACGGTCATGCGCAGTCAAGCGCAGCACCGTGCGCTCCCATTATAAAGATAGGGGCTTGCGGTGCTGCGCTCACATTGCGGCTCCCCTCCGCAGAACGCTGCGGAGGGGAACGCAAATGTGAAAGCACCCTAACTCTTGAAGCTCATCAAGAGAATGCCAAGTCTCAGGTGTACACTCCACACAGTGGTGGTGGGAGCCTGACATGACGATGGGAGGGAGGAGTGACCATGGGGGGAAGATAGAGGGGACAGTAGGGAGTGGGATGAAAGGTGATCCAAAGGGTAGTGGTCTGAAGGTAGGGAGGAAATGACATAGATATAGGTGGGGATTCATGGGGTGGGGTGGGGGGGGAAGCATAAATAGGAATGACCAAGCTTGAGGGTCCTCTTTGTCCTCGGATCAATGGACAGAAAAGATCTCCTGCTACAGGACAGCACAAGTGACCTGAGGCCTGGCCACCCAGCCCCCTTTACAGCTTCTCTTAATGGTATGAGATTCTTCAATGCAGCAGCCAGCTCTCCCCCTCAGGCTGGAAGTAAAAGGCAATAGATAAGGTCTCATGCAGGAGCTCTTTTAGTGGTAGGATGTCTCCTCCAGTAACATGATCCACCATGAGGACAACTACAAAAAGGCTGTAAGTTTAGCTGGGAGATCAAAGCTATAGTTCAGTAATCCCCTTCCCCACTGAAAGCAGTGCCCTGCTACAGCACATGTGCCATCATGGGTCTTCAAGAATGACTCAGGACCCGGCCAGAGAGACTGTTCATGGAGAACAGCGGTCTGGGGGAGCCACAGATCCCAGAACAGGAGACATGGAGACATCTTCAGGAGGACGGCCACCAAGGGGCCCAGGGACCAGCAGAAAAGGGACCCCCTTCCATCAGCGAGTGCTCCACAGTTCTGAAGGATAGGCCGATGTGCAGGATTCCGGAGCAGCGGTGGATGACGGGATAATGGCCCATGTGCGGCCTAGTGAGTATGAGTATGCTTTGTTATTCCACCCCCCCCTTCCTTTCTAACTCTAGATCACTTGGGGCAGTGGTACAGGGATGCCTGGGGTGACATTTTGTTCCCTTTACATTGGCACAGGTAGGGTATCCCAAAAGGTGGTGTGGGTTAATCAAAAGAGAACTTGGGTTAGATTTTGTTGCTAGTATATGTAGATGGGTATTCAGGAGTGTATATATCTGAATATAGAGCAGGTGAGCTTTATACAGTATATATAGGGCAGAGATGTGTATTCATGACTGTATACATCGGTATATAGGACATGTGAACAGTATACAATATATGTAGGGCAGTAATGTGTATTCGGGGCGTTATATATCGGTATATAAAGCATGTAAACAGTTTACAGGGTATATGGGGCAGTGATGTGTAGACAGGACGGTATATATCAGTATATAGGATATGGGAGCAATGTGTAGTAGATACATGGCAGTGATGTGTACAGGTGGTGTATGTCAGTATATACAGCATGTGAGCAGTATACAGTACATATAGAACAGTGATCTGTATGCAGAATGATATATATTAGTATAGTGGACATGTGAGCAGTATGGTATACAGTATATATAGGGCAGTGATGTGTTTACAGGATTGTATATATCACTGTAGCGGACATGTGAGCAGGATACAGGATATAAGGGGCAGTGATGTGTATACAGGAGGGTAGATATATCTACCACGGACTGGTGTTTGGGATACAGCATATATAGGGCAATAACTTGTATGTGGGATGGTATATATCAGTAGGCCGGACATGTGAGCAGTATACGGTATATATTGTTCAGTGACTTGTATGCGGGAAGGTATATGTCAGTGCGGCGGACATGTGGGCAGTATACAATATATATAGGGCAGCGATGTGTATACAGGACTGTATATGTTAATGTGGAGGACATGTGCCCAGTATACAGTATATACAGGGGAGTGATGTGTATATATGGCATTATATATGGCACGAGACCATGACACAGTATATGTCGGCCAGGGATGTGTACACAGGATGGTATATATCGGTATATCTGACAAGTGACCAAGTTATGGTATATGGGCCATGTGAATGGAGGATAGGATATAACAGTATATAGGATATGTGACTAGTATTCAGTATACATAGCCAATGAGGTGTATATATATCAGTATATAGGAGATGTGAGCAGTATATGGTATACCGTATATTGGGCAGTGATAGGTATGCAGGGCGGCATATCTCAATATATAGGACGTGTGAGCAGCATACAGTAGATATGGGGCAGTGATGTGTATACAGAAAGGTATATATCAGTATATAAGACATGTGAGCAGTACTCAGGATATAGGGCATATGGGGTATTAGGTATCCTGGAGGAAGCGGTATTTGAGTTGCACTGTATCGTGTGCTCGGTATAAGCAGTATGTCATTGGCACTATATGGCATTATGGTTTCCTTGATGGAGTAGGATGTTGTTATGCTAGAGGGCTATATTGTGTGCCTTGTATAAAGCAGTATGTGATTGGCACTACATGGCATTATGATGTCCGGGATGAAGCAGTATGTGTTGTGCTATATGGCTGCATTGTGTGTATAGCAGTATTTGAATAGTACTAGAGTTCTGTCAAACAGTATGGGTGCTGCACTACATGGCAGTATTAGGCTTCATGTATGAAGCAGTTTTGGATTTACATTATATGGCGGTATTAAGTGTTCGGTAGGAGGTGGTATTTCAGTTGCACTATATGGCAGGTACTGCATCCCCTGTATAGAGCACTACTTGAACGGTCGGTGGGAAATTACCTCATTGCGTCCGTGTTGGCGGCAAAAAAAAGCAAAGTGGATCTAGCAGGCCTGGACTAAGTATAGAGAGTATAACAAGCGATCTTTGGTAAGGGAGGCTGTACTTTGCGGCATATGGACTTATACACGGATGCAGTGGGTGGTTCCAGTTTGGGGCTTACTGTAAAGGTCAATGGTGGGCAGCCTAGTGGCGTGAAGAATGAATCAAGAATTCAGCATTGCCAGAGATTTCTCCCTATCTTAGTGGCGGTGACATTGTGGAAAGGTCGACTCACCTAGACAATAGATTCTCTCCTCAGAGCTGGACACAGCCGCAGACAGGAGAGGAGAGGTAGGTATGTGATCAACACCATCTGTAGCATCAAGGACAGAGGTACAGAGTCTGATTGTGACTAACTCCTGTTGCAGTATTATAAGAGGGGGGTATTGGGGTAATTATTAATAAAATAAATAAAGTAAAAAAAAAAAAAAAAAAGTTAATCTGAGGAAGACCAGATAAGATATTATTGAGGAGGAGAGGGCAAGTAGTAGGCGGTAAGTTGTTGTTAGTGAAATAGACCAGTTAACGGTAGGCTCAGCCTTCTGTTTTAAACTTTGAAATAGGAATGACTAGACAATGAATTTCCTAGTGAATCAGACATTCAAGTGTTTTCACATTAAAAAAAAAAAAAAAAAAGGAAGATAACAGGCCGGTGTGATTCGGGGGATGGAGCAGCTGGGTTTACAGTAGGAGCTGTATGCAGGTTGCAGTTCGACACAGGGTTGTTTAGGTTCAAGTTGGGGCATTTTTGGTAAAATACATCATGATCACCCAGAAAGAGGGGAATTTTGGATACAGGAGTCAGAAACAAACCATATGGGAAGAGAAAAAGAGAGTACTGTTAGGAGTGACTCAGTTATGTGCCCGTTGAGACTTTTGGGAGGTTATGAATCCTAGGCCTTGGCAGGAGGGGCTGTTATTACGTCACAAGGATGGGTCATTTTTGACAAAGTACCAAGTTATCACAGTGTTTCAAAAATTCCTAGAAGTGGATGGCTTGGATCCACACAAGTTTATATGGGGCATCCAATTCGTATTGAGGCTGCAAGAGAGGCAGCTGTGGGGGGTCCAAACATTGTGCAGAGGATTGGCCGGTGGGAGTCCTGGCGGTAACGGTCTTTTATCAGACCTCAGGGCTTAAGAGAATATGATTATTCTTTATGCACTAACTTTTGTTTGTTTCATTACAGGACAGGTCCCACTTTTAGTCTGGATTCTAGGCCATTCCTATGTTAATTGGGGAGCATTGCAGATGGACGGACGTACGGGAGACAGCTGGGTTTCTCAGGAGACACAGCGCTAATCTGATAACTGGTTTTAGGGTTATGGCCTGGAGTCAAGTATTACAAGAGGTTCACAGGGCTGTAAATCTGGAGAGAGCCCCAGATATTTTAGTTTTGCACTTGGGGGATAATAAATACAAAGTAACAAGGCATGGATTAAGGTGAACAAGGTGGTATCCAAATTTGTAGTTGGGAATGGGGTGTGGCAGCACGACACTCAGATCTAGAGGGTACGGACGAGGAATGTGGTTAGCAAACCAAGTGCATTTTAAGGTGGGGGAACAGATTTATGGACGCTGAGGTACAAGAGGAGATAGAAAGGGCCACAGCAGGCTGGATGGTGGGGTCTCGAGCACTTGAGGTGGTCAAGGTGCTCTCGGTGTGGCGTTGGTGAGTCCTCAAAGTTGGTTATAAAGTCGGGATTGGGGATTCATTAAATACGGGGATCCCCCTTATTGGATGGATATTTGAGAATGGTCTGGTGAGATTTGGGTGATACCCGGCGATGGAACGTTGGGTTCATCTTGGTGAAAATTTTGGGTGATACCCGGCGATGGAACGTCGGGTTCATCATAACGGTATTGGAGGACAACCTCTTCCCTCAGTTTCACGGTGCTCCTGAGCCAGTGAACACGGCTAGGGGTAAGGGAGGGGAGGGGCAATGTCATGGGAAATCACCAGATTTTTTGTAGCTGCGAGGACCTCACCAATTGTGGTATTTATATGTTTTTCTTATAAATAAATTGGCTGCTGTGGCCATTTTTATCCAAGAAAATTGGATTGTTGTCTGACCTTTTATTCTTGGGGGAAGTTTGGGGGGAACGTCCGTAGAGGTAAGAAAAATGTTAGTGGTTAGGTCACAAGAATCGACCTTCCCAGCGTCAAGTCTCAGGTGTACACTCCACAGAGTGGTGGTGGGAGCCTGACATGACGATGGGAGGGAGGAGTGACCGTGGGGGGAAGATAGAGGGGACAGTAGGGAGTGGGATGAAAGGTGATCCAAAGGGTAGTGGTCTGAAGGTAGGGAGGAAATGACATAGATATAGGTGGGGATTCATGGGGTGGGGTGGGGCGGAAGCATAAATAGGAATGACCAAGCTTGAGGGTCCTCTTTGTCCTCGGATCAATGGACAGAAAAGTCCCACCCGCCCGCCCCTAAAGAGAAGAAATTCCGGGTCACAGCGGCCAGTGGCGATCATCGGCGGCGCTACCATGTTGGTTTATACCATAGCTATGAAGATTTAATGTTGAAATTCACCTTCTAAGCCCAAGGGAAGGGCAGTCCTTCAGCCATGGTTCCCTAGAGGTTTCCTCCACAGGGGGTTTTTCCTCTCCTGAGCGCTGTAGGATGACTCTTTGTGAGTCGAAGGTTTCTTTTCTAAATTCAGTTTTTCTTAATGCTTTTGAAGCGTTGGTGAGTCCTCGAAGTTGGTTATAAAGTCGGGATTGGGGATTCATTAAATACGGGGATCCCCTTTATTGGATGGATATTTGAGAATGGTCTGGTGAGATTTTGCTGATGTCTAAGCACTATGAAGTTATACAGCTCAACCATAACATCCATATGAACTGCCCCACTAATGGCTGCTTAGGTCCCAAAGCTGTCTCTAGACCTCTTGGCACTTCTGACTGCTAGTCACCTGAAGTTGCTGATGCCTCCACTGCTGCTGCTGGACCTCCTGGCACCAATGACGGCCGGTACCCTGCTGCACACCCATCTGCACCAGGTACTTTAACAGCTTGGTACAGCTTCAGCCAGAACTTTGTGGAGGTGCCTATCCACAGCCAACTGCCTGGATCTTAGTGAACCCACTAATCCACAATAAGCCGCTGTTGTAATGCATTCATATGCTACTGGACCGTTGCCCACATTCTCCACCAAAAGTAGTGATTTGTTCACTGAATGTAATGCGCAACAATCTTTAGTCAAGTACATTGAGGTACGCAGGAATGGTTTTCTATTTAAGTAGTCCAGCTGGTTTATGAAGACACAACATAAACCACTTTCCATAAATCAAACATAAGCCTTTCTTTGGCTTTACAGAACAGAAACAATGTACAGTCCATTTCAATTGCAGTTACGCCTGCACTGCTTCAGATACATCCCTCGCAGCAGTATCTCAGTGGAGGTATGGCACTCATTGAACTCAGTCAGTACACATTCCCTTTTGCTGAGGTTACCTTTTAGGAGCTCTGGCTGGCTCCACACATACACCATCTCCTCACTGTGTGTCTTCCAGGAAGTCGGCTGCTTCCAAACACACCGAGAACTTCCAGGAAATCAGGAACTTTGAGGGCCTTCCAAAACACAGAGACCATGTGACTAAGCAAACAGTCTAATTAATACACATGAGACACACCCATGGGCGGAGGTATCTGGAGAGCTAAAACACACCCAACGTTTCTAACTATTTGCATACCTAAATCTTTAAATGTCATTCAAAACCCATGGCACTACAAATCCCAGAGTGAACATTCCATGTTTATATTGAAGAAAACAATCACCTCTGCGATATATACCAGTCATTTACAATATAACCGGCCTAGCTCTAAAAAAAAAGTCAAGCTGGCAAAAATACTTTATGCTGGGGCATAAAAATTGATATTGCTATGGAAATGCTATCTAGCAATCGATTGCAGTAGAAGCATTCATTCTATAGTGATGAATATCATGCATCATATATTTTACAACCCTCATCCAGCACATTACAGAGATTACCTGAATGCTGATTGTAGTGCCACAGATAAATCTCTTGTCATGCTGCTACTATAATGTAGAAGAATATAAAAACAAAGGACGTAAGCAGAGAAAAACAAGTGAATCCCCTCATTCTGTAAGGCCCCTTTCACATCTATGCGTCTGCTGCGTTTTGCTTCATTTGCGTTTTCATGCGTTTTTACCGCAAAAACGCATCAAAACGCATGCGTTTTTGTCCCCATTGATTTTAATGGCAACGCATGAAAAACACATGTAAAAATGCATTTGTGCGTTTGCAAAAACGCAAAACGCATGTGTTTTTGCAAACGCAGCTCAAAGGCTATGTTCACACACAATTTGCGTTTTTTTTAGCACTCCTAAAAGCACTTGCGCTTTTTTAAGAGTGCCAAAAAATGTGCCTTGTGTGTCTGAAAGCTCCAAAAACGTTTTTGGACTTAGTCATTTTTTTCACCAAACACCCAAATAACAAAAAACACATGGCATAAAAATTTGTGTTTTTGCTGAAGAAATTTTTTTTCCATTTTCCTGCCTTAATTATATAGGGGGGGGGGGGTGCAATTGAAAAAAAAAAAAAAAATTTTCATTTTTGATGACTCCTTTTAGAAAAACGCAACCGTTAACGCAGGTGTCTGCATGTGCCATGCGTTTACGTTTGCGTTTGCCTGCGTTTCCCATAGGGGCCCATGTTGGGGAAACACACCTGCGTTTTTTTCCAGCACCCAACATCGCTGCATGCAGTGTTTTTCTGGGGTATGGGAAAAAAACGCAAGTGGTCCTGAAAAACGCATGTACACTCATATGTGCCCTGCTTTTTTTTTTAACACCCCAAAAACGCAGGGATGGGCAAAAAAAACGCATGTGTGTGAACATGGCCAAAACGTGGCAAACAACGTTTTGGGCTGCGTTTGCAAAAACGCATGCGTTTTGCGTTTTTTTTTGCAAACGCACATGCGTTTTTACATGCGTTTTTGTATGCGTTTTTCATGCGTTGCCATTAAAATCAATGGGGACAAAAACGCATGCGTTTTGATGCGTTTTTGCGGTAAAAACGCATGAAAACGCAAATGGAGCAAAACGCAGCAGACGCATAGATGTGAAAGGGGCCTAACACCAGAAGGACTACACTTCATCTATAAAACTCTCTTTTCACTCAATCTTGTTTAGGGTTTTTGGTATATTGTTGTCACCAGGTCATAATTGATTGCTGGATATTCAGTATTAATTTAGAAGATGAGGAATCAAGGAAAGGAAAATGTAAAGGAGGAAGAAGTTGTTGATAGCATTGGAAGGTCTCTTAAGGGCCATTTCACACCTGCACTCAGCTGCGCTTTGCTGCATTGCGCTAGCGCAGGTGGAAGCGCAGTGCAAACGCAGCCAAGCACATTGGAGCACAAATGAAATGATGTGCGTTAACACCGCCATTGTAGTGTATGGGCGAGCGCATCCAAACGAAAATAATGCGCTTGGCTGCGTCTGCACTGCGCTACCTCCTGTGCTAGCGCAATGTAGCCAAACATACCAGAGTGCAGGTGTGCACTACGCCTTAGTCAACTAGTTGGGATGAAAACAAAGACAAAGGCATGCAAAACAAAAAGGTTAGGCAAAAATGCAATCACAATACTGACCAGGTTCAGACTGATGGGGCACAGAACTGGGGAGGTACAAATACAAAGTGAAAATTTGGCAATCAAGTTAACGGGGTTGTCCTGGCTTTTCCTAACATGCGTGTGTGTATCTAGGGTGCAAAATGCTAACAAATTCTAATTTACACCCTGTTAGCATTTTGCATGGTTACCTAGATATCACAATTCAGTGTGTGGAAAAGCAGCTCAGCTCCCATCTAGGGGCATGTTTGTTTTGGAGTCTGGTTGTAACATCACAACTGGTCATTTACATCCAGACGCCAACAAGCCCTTCTCAATCCCCAACAGGCCCGCCCCAGTCTCCAATAGGACTACCCCCATTCACCTATGTAGACACTGATTGAATCGCATTGCACTGAGTGGTCATCTTCTTCTCCCTGCATCACTGTGCTGAAGCCACCCCTCTGTGAATGAGATGACTGCGCTGTGCGCAGTGCTGCGGTGCGTGCGCCGTTCATTCTTCTTCCCCGTACATACATGAACGCACCTGAGAATTTTGGAAATAGCCACACAGTCATGTCGTAAGCTACTGATGGTTTATCAGCCTTAAGGCCGCTTCACACGCTAGGATCTCGTTAACGATATCGTTGAAACGTCACGGATTTGTGAACGTTCTAACGATATCGTTAGTGCGTTGTTGCGTGTAAACGAACGATGTAGGAAGGAAAAATTGTTGGAACGTTCATCCAAAAAATGAGATCCGGACCTCAAATCTATCGTTTGTTGTCCAATTAAGGAACTGTGAAGAAGCAACATCGTTCAGTGTGACACCTTTTTGAACAATGTCGTTCATATTTCTCCTATTCCTGCCACTATTTAACATCGTTCTTACATTCTTCTCCGCATCGCTGACGTGTTGCCAAATTTAGGATCGTTAACGAAATCCTAGCGTGTGACAACGCACTAACGATGTCGGAAGGATCGTGGTCACGTGACATAACTAACGATATCGTTTACTTATATCCTAGCGTGTGAAGCGGCCTTTACAATCATACAAATCAGTCAGTTGTCCACAGGATTTCACATCCTTGATGCTATGAAAGCATTTCACCCTATGTTTCTGCTGAAACTGTAGTGTATTTACCTAATCATGCCCTTTTGTCACCCTTTCTGCAAAAATTATTAAAAATGTCTACAGGTGTTCTCTGTGTCATGTTTAAAGTTTTGTGCATCTAAAATCAAGCTCCTCATGATTTATAACTGAGCTCCCCCATAACTTGTAAAAGCTTCCAGATCTTTTTGTTACCCTTATTCCTTAATCTTTATAGTACTGTTTGATAACATACTGCACTGACTGAGATTTTTGTCTTTCTTTTTTAACAGTTTCAAAAATAAAATATATATTTTTGTAAATTATAGTCCAACACAGCAAAAAAAGAATCTGTTTTAAGAAAAAGCTATTCTGGGCATACAGACATGGTATTTTAGAGTGTTGTGTGTAAAATAAAGCAGGCGTACTGGTGGTGCTCATTCAAGATTAAGGCATATCCATTTGTAGAATTAAAGAAAAAATGGCACTCACCACCAGGTCTTCACCTCATTACATCCTCTTTATTTCATCTTCTTAAAATTGCATGCAATGACAGGTGGACAATCACAGCATAGTATCAGGATGATAGCTGTTTCGTGTCAGCTCCTCACTTCTACAGATCTGGAGGATTTAATGAGGTGAAGACCTGGTGAGTGCCATTTTTTCTTTAATTCTACACATTTTTGTAAATTATGCCTAATGCAGGGCTGTGACCTGTGTCTGCTACTAATAGCCACACGGCTGGTGCGGACAGTGTTGCAGTCTTCCATATTCTAGGCTAAGTTCTCACTAGCATATAAAATAACTCATCCGAGTTTCATCCAGAAAACTCAGACCATTTTTTCTCATTTGACAGCTATATAGCATTGGTGGGCAATCATTTTCATACATTAGCTGTCATTAAAAAATTACAATACCAATTACAGCTTCCTATGTCAAAGAACTTGCAATGTAACTGTAAAATTTGGATGCTATGCGGTGGCTCCTTATGGAATACAATCCATTTTTTTGCTCACCAATAAACGTGAACAGGTGATTCCCACAGTAGAAACTAGTGCATGCTGCAAAGTTCTTTGAGAGAGCTATCTCATTTGCAAACTCTGTATGTCAGTTTTATACAGGAGAGATGGAGTCACGGGCCAAGGAGTTGGCACCATTGAAATTGTTTAAGAAAATGAAGTCTTTCACCGAGAAAGTTATTGCAATTTCACATGTTTTATCATACACATGTTTATTACCTCTGTGTGTATTGAAACAACAAATACAAAAAAGATAAAAAAGGCAAATTGGACATCTTTTCACAGAAAGCCCTCAAAATGGGCTGGACAAGATTGTTGGTAAACAGCTGTGATGCTCGTTCAATCTCACCTTTGGCAACTAACAGGTGTGGGCAATATGAATTTCTCCCCTGAAACCAAATAAAAAGGGGGGAAGATGACTCAATCTTTGCATTGTGTGTCTGTGAGAAGAATGAGAAGAACAGAAAAATCTGGAAATTTGAGAACCAAAAATTGTTGAAAAATATCAATAATCTCAAGGTTACAAGTCTATGTCTAGAGATCTGGATGTTCCTTTGTCCACATAATCAAGAGGATTACTACCCATGGAACTATAGCTAATCTCCATGGACGTGGACAACAGAGAATAATTTATCAAAAGTTGCAACACCGAATAGTCCAGATGATGGATAAGCAGCCACAAGCAAATTCCAAAGTGACTCAAGCTGTCTTGCAGGTCAGGGGGGCATTAGTGTCTACATTTAAGTGAAATGAAATGATATGACAGGAGACCCAGGAGGACCTCACTACCGACAGTAATATAAAAAAGCTAGACTGCAGTTTGCCAAAATGTACGTGGGTAAATCAAAATCTCGGCCGGCCTGTAGTGGGGCTGGGTGACGCGAATCGCGTTATTTCCGGCGCCGGGTGACGTATGTACACCCGCGCCGCTGTTAGCTTCAAGACCCGCACTGCGCATGCGCATACGCAGTGCGCGTTTTGAAGCTAACAAAGCGGCACGGGTGTACTACGTCACCCGGCGCCGGAAATGACGCGATTCGCGTCACCCAGCCCCACTACAGGCCGGCCGAGACACCACAGAGCGGCGGGGAGGCGCGCATTTTAATCTGATTAGAAGATCACGCCTATGGAGGCGTGATAACATGAAGAGGGAGCGCCTGCCAGGGTGACTATGAATAGCATAGTCACTCATTATCATCCCTAATGAGGTACTGTAATAACATTTATCTTCAATGTCACTTGGTGCATTTAGGAGCTAAAAGGAGTGTAGGGTAAGGGTTACTATGCTGTAGGGACAGCTTTTAATAGCTTTAGAGGTGTTTTGGGGGTGACAGAATCCCTTTAACATTATGTAACAAAAACATTCCTTATTATGGCTACGGGAAAAGGGGTATAAAAGTAAAAAAATGCAAAATACAACAGTTCACAGTTCCGTCATTGCCTCTCTTGTCTTCGGGAATCCACCAAAAGAAAAACCTGTTGCATGCCCAGGGACCAACACTGGCCGATTCTTTGGCCGCGCCAGTGGGTTTTTAAGTGATGCGGTCACAAATGCCAAACGTTACTTAGTGCAAAATGTTCATACACCTCACATGCACAGTTCATATATTCATTATTATTATAAAACTCACAATAAAACCTACTATAAAACCGATAGGGTGCACACCGAGATGTGCTAACTATTTACAAGCAAAGTCCTGATCACTCACTGTCCATGACCAAAATGTTCATTATTAATGAGGGTCACTCTCACAGGAAAAAAAAACTCAGGAAAAAAAGGGGAAATAGTTTCACACTGACAGTTCGCAGCCTGTCCGGGGCTCTAGTGCTGCTTCCATGGTAAAACTTTCTGCTTTGCACAGGTTGCACGCGGAACCGATGCAGAATATTTCAGTCGTGGCGTCTGCGTTGCTTGGTCGCTGGTAGTCAGTGTCACTGGAACATGAGCGGCTGCTGGTGTCTCCTCGCGCTGTATCCGATCGACTTGGAGGGCATGAGGACCTCACTCTCCCTCCCGATGTACAAATGTCACACGGTCTCCGGGGTGCAGAACCCTACCCGGGTGACCTACAGGCAGATGCGACTCCATGTCTGTGTGGGACACAAACACCTCCCGTGCGGCTCCAGGCTCTTTAATGAAGCCCCATCCATCCTGGGTACAGAAGGTGACGATGACCCCCTCCTGCCGCTGGGTCTGTCGACGAACTGCTGTGGCTCGGGCCTCCGCTTTGGTCCTGATGGTGCTTTCCACCTTTGCTTGCCTCTGAGCTCGCTCTTACTCCTTGGATGCCTCCCATTGGGTTATCCACCGCCTACGGTTTTACTTCCCGTGTCAGGATCTGAACCTGTTCTCGGCCCACTCCCACCTCTCCTGGGAGCCCCATCAGTGCTCCACCGGGATTCTCCAGTAGCACACCATAGGTTCTGCGTGGACTTCGTGGGCCAGTAGCTCTGGGGTTAAGAGCTCAGTCAAGCCCTGGACCGGGTTAGGGATATCTTCCCAGGCGGGTCCAGGGTGCGCTGGGCCGTGGCTTAAGGGGGTAGGATCATCTATTTGCATGAGGGGCTGCTCCGGTGGTGTAGGGTTCATTGGTGCACATACTCCAGCGCTGGGCTTTAGCTCCAGGGCTGCCATGCTCTCCTGCAGCTGGCCGGGTTCTGGGGAATGGGGGAGTACTCCCATCGCACCCCGAGTTCCGCCATTACCAGGTTCTCTCCTGTATGCTCGTAGCAACCACCCTGCTCGCTCTTCGTTGTCCTCTTTTCTTCCTCAACCTCACTTTGTGGGAGTCGCAGTTTAATCTCGTCGTCGGCCGCCACTCCCCCAGGCGGGGTTTCACAGTCCTTTGAGCTGCCCTCCCAACTGTTGCCAATAGAAGGGGTGTGGGTTTCATTTTGCGCTCTTTGTTGGCCTGGCCCACGATGAGAGGCCATGGCACGCCCCTCTGCCAGCACATGTTCTCAGTCCTCTAGGGCCGCCATTGTTCTGGGCCCCTGAAAAACAGAGTCTTTGGCACACTAGACCCGGTTTTACCGGATCGGTACATCCTGTTTGTGACGCCAAGTTGAGTCGTCCACTGGGGCTATGGGGTACTCGGAACCGGGCCCTCTCGATGTTGTCTGAGCTGGCTGGGTGGTCACGGTGACGAGACCTGGCTCCGTGGTCCCGGGTGGTCAATAAAAGGGGAAAATGTTTTTGTAAAAAGAATAGATCGTGACGCTACCCATAGTGTGTGGCTATATGGGGCCACCGCTGTAATCAGGACCACTGAAGTGATGGTGCGTGCAGCAAGATGAGCCCTCTACGGGTAGGGCTGGTCCCCAGGGCAACTGCATGTGAGGATTGAATGTGAAGTCCCCAGTACCTTCAGGCAGCATCCTACAGTCTATGCACCGTTGCAGTTACCTTCCCACAGACAAACAATCAGAGTTCACACAGTACTGGGCTTTCCAGGTCTTTACTCTTCCAACAGTTCAGTTTACAGTCAGCTCACAGCGGCTCCGGGCTCGTTCAGCAGCTGGGATTGCTTGTCTGTGGCACTCTCTTTCTGTGTTCCTCTTGGGCCCACTCTTCCTCCATTCCGCATGCGAGTTACGGTCCGGCTGTCACAGGCTCTTAGTGTACTAGCCTTCAGGTTTACTAGCTATAGTTCGACAACTTTTCCTTCACCGCACCGGAGGTTGGGTCTCAGGACATGAAGACCCCGCACCCCGCCGGTATCTGTGGATGGGGGTTAAAGCTTCCCAGCCACATCTGTAGAGCCGCCACTCAAGTTCTGGCCCAGTCCACCAGGGTACCGATCAGTCGGATCCACCTGACTCCTTAAGTCTTTTCTCAGTCTCAGTCTGGGACTCGGATTAGCCATCGGTGGCATCGCCGCCAGGCCCTGCTATTCTCAATCCGGTCCCTGTCACTGGTTAGCTGATGTGTGTCTCTGCTTAGACGTCTGTTTCTCTCTGTTCTCCACTTCACCAACTCAGATGAACTCTCTATCACTTTAACTTAGTGTTCCTGGGTTTTATTCCAGTTCCTCCACCCCTTACTGGGTCCTGTCCTAAGTTCCACCCTCCACCTAGCTCCTCCCGCCATCCCTTCCCTGACATGAAGTAACTTTGACTTGGGATTGGAGGTGTGTGTGGGGTGTTGGTGTGAAGTGACCGATTTACCAATCCAAGCGGCTGTTCTCTGTTGTGGCCACCCGTCCGCAGGGGCGCCACACTCACATGATCCATTTTAAATGGAAATTAAATATCACTCGGTTCACGGATAAGTTCTCCATAGATTCCAATGTTAAAAAAAAACAAATCCTGCAGAAATGAGTTATTTAAAAAAAGACAAAAAAGTTGTATTTCCACAACTTTTTTGCCAATTGATCTCTGCAGGATCCATTCTAACAGATGCTTACTGAACATGTAAATTCAGCCTTACAGAATTGTAATGTATCTGTAAAAATAGGATGTGATATTGATGGCCTGTATGGCATCTTATTTTTTCCCTGCATTTCCCTGTCCCGATTTCAGTTAAATCCGAGCATACTGCAATTTTTTTTCTCATGCCGATTACAACTAAGAAAAGAAAGCACAGATCTGCACTGAATAACATTGGTCCAAGTACAATCCTATTTGTTATCAGATTGCACTAGTCTGATTTATACCAGTGTGATCGAACCCTTACATTGCAAAAAATAAAGCTGATTACTCCTATTCTTTATATTACGAAGCACATTTGATGTATGTCACATATAGAATTCCTGTACCAATACCAGTTTCACCAGTGGCATAACTTGAAGCTCATGCGCCGCTATGCAAAAGCTTCAATCAATGCACGTCTTTAATACCATTGTTTTTTTCATATTGGCCAAAGGGAGTTTTGGGCCCCTAGACTTCAGGGCACCGATGCAATTGTAACCCCTGCACCTTTTGTAATTACGCCCCTGACTTTAACACAAATTAGGGTTCACACTGCTGGGAAGGATCCCAGCAACAGAAGTCCACTGTTTTGTTGTTTTTAACCAGAATGAGTTACTTTTTGTATAAAATGATATAACAATAATATACTAATTAATCTTTTTAATATTTTATTGTCATATTATATTTGTTTGACATTTAAGTAATTTACATAATAAGAACAGAGGTGACATTCGATTGGGCAAAAGGAAATCTGGTGAATTTTTATTATAATGTAATAAAGTACGCCGATTAATCCTGGCATTGCTTCGCAATGGCAGTACGCCGTTCTATTCTTTGTTTTACTTGATAGGATAAAAAGAACACAGTGGAATGTGCAAGTGTATTAAAAATAGTGATGCAGATAAATAATGACAGAGTAATCTCCTGTTGCTGGGAACCTCCAAGTATGTGTGAACCCTAACCTGCTCCAAACTGGTTCAAGTACAAGATTGTATTGTATAGAGAATGGCCAGCTCTGAAACAGCGACACAGCAGTGGGGATTGATCCTGAGTGCCTTTTGTAAGCAAAAAAAACCATATAATTGACAGAATCTCCATGATCAGGCTGGCAGTAGTGCTCCCTGGCACACACTACTAGCAGCGGCACTCTCAAAAAAAAACACCCACATGCCGCATACCACGCCGAACAACACAGCCACTCACATCGCCGCATTAAATTATCCCATTCACGCAAGATCCTAACTGTGCCTGTGTGATCCCGCCATGCAGGCGCAGTAAGTGATCCCACCACCATCTTCAAGTCCCACCAGATCCGTAATGTATGCCCACCCCCATACTAACCTCACAGCGGCTTCCTCCTATTTGCGTTCCACTGTGGAACGCATAGAGGACAAACTGTTCCTCTATGCATTTCACAGTGGAACACACAGCACATGGAAGCAGAGAGACAGCAAGCACAAAAGGGGACACAGAGACAGCAAAGGAGGGGGGCAGAGAGACAGCACAGGAGGGGGCAGACAGACTGCACAAAAAGTGAAAGAGACAGTGCACAAGGGGAGAAAGAGACAGCACACAAGTGGGAAAAGAGACAGAGCACAAATGGGGAAGGAGACAGTGCACAAGGGATAAAAGAGACAGAGCACAAGGTGGGGTAGGGACACAGCACACAAGGGAAAAAAAGAGACCATGCACAAGGGGGAAAGAGACCATGCACAAAGGGGAAAGGGAAAGTGCAAAAGGGAGAAAGAGACAGTGTACAGGGGGGTGGAGGGCAAGGACACAGTGCACAAGGGGAAAAGAGACCATGCACAAGGGGGAAAAGATACCACACACAAGGGGGGCAGGGACACAGCACTCAAGGGGAAAAAGAGACAGCACACAAGAGGAAAAGAGACAGTGCACAAGGGGGGCATAAAGACAGCGCACATGGGGGGAAAGAAACAGCACACAACGGACAATAGAGAAAGCGCACAAGGGGGAAAAGAGACAGCGCATGAGAGGGGAAAGAGACAGTGCATGAGAGGGGAAAGAGACAGTGCAAAAATGAAAAGAGACAGCGCACAAATGGAAAGAGAAAGTGCACAAGGGAGAAAAGAGACAACACACAAGTGGGGAAAAGAGACCATGCACAATGGGGAAAGGGACAGTGCACAAGGGAAAAAAGAGACCATGTACAAGGGAAGAAAGAGACCACGCACAAGGGGGAAAGGGAAAGCGCAAAAGGGAGAAAGAGACAGTGTACAAGGAGGAAAGAGACAGCACACAAGGGACAAAAGAGACAGCACAAACCCTATAGCATTGGACCCACATCTAGTCTGAGAATAAGTACGCATAGTGCAATGCAATAAAAAAAAAATCGCACCAATGTTAAACAATGCGTCAGTGTTGATCTGTGATTTTTTTCCCTCAGCTGCTTTCATAAATATCCCAGCATGCTGTCTGGTCATGTAAAAAGCCCAAAACTCGTCAGTGCAAATCTATGGGCTCAAGAAAAAAAGAGGATGGCACATGGACCCGTCTGTTTTTTGATGGATACATTCCGTTCTGCAGCATAGAACATTGTAAATGACTGTAGAATAATAGCTGCTGGGAAAAAAACACATGTCATATAGATGCCAGATGGAATACCAAACGGATTTCACTAATCCAACTTTCTCTGGATGAAAATCGGACCAGTTTTTTATACGCAATGAACCTTAAGGCCTCTCATTCAGATGTACTGTGTCTGTGGTTTTCACAGAACATGTACCCATTATAGTCCATAGGGCTGTTCACATGTCTGTGTTTTATTTGTGGACCGTTTGTCCATGCAAACATCATGGAGACATGTCCGTTTTTTTACTGGCAACATGGATGAAAATCACGGACATCACACAGATAGCAGCAGTGTGCAATCCATGTGCTATCTGTCATTAACACTGTAATCTATAGGATCTATTTATCCATATGTGAAAATCACTGATGAAACACTGAAGGTAAAAAATGACACATGGACCAAACACTGATAAAACGCCTTCCATTTTTTTGCAGGTGTGAACAGACACAGATATCTGACTGAGGCCATAAGGTACAGTAGTGTTCAAAATAATAGCAGTCCACTATGACTAACCAGATTATTCACTGGTTTTGGTGTAAATTATATCCCCACATGTAAAAATTTACCAGTTCATGCAGTAGATTCTTAGGGCCCGTTACACGCTTCAATGTGTCAGCGACCCGACCAACGATCAGACTTGGCCTGGATCGCTTGAACCTCGTTCATTGATTGCTAAAGAGGTGTCACATGTACAGATATATTGAACGACGCAGCAACAATTCCGCGACAAGTGAACGATACTTGTGGTCGTTTGGTCGCCTACGTGCTTGTTCTGAATAGGCGAAGTCGTAAATGAGATCGATGGAAAGGTGTCACACAGAACGATGCTGCTGGTTGAACGAATGACGGATGACTGATTTATGGTCCTGTTCATAAACCCGCAATCAACGATCAGCCGACTTATCGTTGGTCGTACCTAAGTGTCACACACAACGATGTTGTTATGACGTCGCTGCACCGCCCCAAAAGCTGTGATCTACTAACAATATTGTTAACGATATCGTAGCGTGTAACGGGCCCTTTAGAAAACCATCAGACTCAGCATTCATGATCTGCATGTTTTTGAGTCTGTGTATTTGAATAATTAATTGAAAGGGGATGTTCAAAATAAAATCCGTGTGGAGTTCAATTAGTGAGGTCAATCATTCTGTGAAGAAACAGGTGTGAATCAGGTGGCCCTTATTTAAGGCTGGCTTCACATGGCGGGTAAGATCTGATCTGAGGCTGTCAGGGCCGCTTTACACACACCAACTTCTGTGTCCAACTTCTGAACAGATCTCTGGTTGCAGTGAAATCATGGACACATTGTTCCATTTTGTGGCTGTGTACAAATGTAACAATGGGTCTATGATTTCACTGCAACCAGAGATCTGTTCAGAAGTTGGTCACAGATATCTGTGTGTGTAACGCGGCCTTCAGGGTGAACCTGACAGCCCCGGATCGGATCAGCACACAGAACCGGAGGGCTAATATACTCTCCGGGTCGGTGTGCTGCCGCACGCAGCTGCCTCCACTGATGAATCAGGACCGTGGCTCGCAGGGAGTTAGCCGCGGTCCTGAAACAACAGCGGAGTGCAGTCGCAGGTGTCCGATTCCCGGATGCTTGCGGACCCGGAGGATCCGGGTGAATCTGGGGCATTCCAGGAGTACTGTAGGCAATTAGAGGAGATATTCTCCTCTCGAACTCAAAAACATTGCAAGCAACGTTTTTGTGTCCGTGAGAGAATACTGAATTCTCCCAGATTGTCCCGGACAAATAGAAATTGGATGGCAGAGAGCTGTTTACACGGACAACCTAGGATTGGATCTGACCCGCAATGTGAAGCCAGCCTAAGGTTGAAGCCAGCACATTGTACATGCATTTCTCCTTGAAAGCCTGAGAAATATGGGTCATTCAAGACATTGTTCGGAAGAGCAGTGTACTTTGATTGAAAAGTTGATTGGAGAGGGTAAAACTTATAAAGAAGTGCAGACAATGATAGGCTGTTCAGCTAACATGATCTCCAATGCTTTAAAATGGAAAGAAACTGAAGACAACCATTCAAATGGATGGAAGAATAGCCAGAATGGCAAAGGTTCAACCAATAATCAGCTCTAGGATGATCAAAGACGTCTCAAGTTACCTGTGAGGACTGTGACAGTTAGATTATCTTCACACAGGCGTCTTCTATTAGCAAGAAGTCCCCGCAAAGTCCCACTGAAAAAAAAGACGTACTGAAGCAGATACAGTTTGCCAAAGAACACATCACCTGGCCTAAAGAGAAATGGAGAAACATTTTGTGGACTCCTGAAAGTAAAAGTGTTCTCTTTGGGTCCAAGTGCCGCAGTTGATCAAATGACTCCTAAACTGAATTCAAGCCACGGAACACTCTGATGACAGTAAAGCCTGGTGGTGCAAGCATTATGATAGGGATTGTTTCTCTTACTATGGTGCCGGGCATATTTACCGCAACCAGGGATCATGGACCAGTTTGCGTATATCAAGATACTTGAAGAGGTCATGTTGCCTTACGCTGAAGAGGTCAGGCCTAATGTTCATTTTTTGTTATTTCTGTAAAGTAGTTCAAATTTATATACATTTCTCTTCATGTTTTGATTTAGAAAAGAGTGTGCAATGTTCCCAATGCAATATAAACCATTAGACTATGTGTTGACTAGAAATTAGTGGTGTAGATTTTTTGCTGTCAAAAATCTGCACCTGCAAAAAAAACATCAGATAAATGGCTGTGCCAAGGCTGTGTCTTTTTGTTTGATCTTATGCTCCAGACACTAAAAAACTCATGTTTCTGGACTCGCTCACATGTAGGGCTCGCAAACACTAAAGGCACCTTTACACAGGGCAACATCTCCGGCAACTGAGGGGCATGGCCAGGTTGCGTTGACATCGCTGGAGAGTTGCCCTGTATAATGCTACATTTACACGCCGCTACCGAAAGGTAGAAACCGGCAGGTATCAGAGACAATTGTACCTGATACCTTGTAAACACCGCGCAGTAGCGGCGTGTAATTCAGGTTGTTCCTCCCTGTCTCTTTGGATACCTGTCTTTCAACCTGAATTACACGCCGCTACTGCGCGGTCTTTACAAGGTATCAGGTACAATTGTCTCTGATACCTGCCGGTTTCTACCTTTCGGTAGCGGCGTGCAAAGGGGCCATAACAGGGTGATTTCAATGGCGATAGTTGCTTCAGCAACATCGCCTGGTTTCCCAACATTGTTGTGAAACCAGGCGATGTTGCTCAGGCGATCTGCCTGCGTCACCCGGTCTGATGTGACAACAGCGATGTTCCCCGCAACTTCCCCCATAGACTCCCATGTTAAGGATCGCTGCCAGGGTTAAGTTTAACCCTGGCAGCGATAGTTGCTAGTAACATTGCTGATGATTTGCCGGCGATGTCTCCTCGTCTGACAGCTCATCAGCGATGTTGGAGAGCAGCCAAAAACGTGCGCGCTCCCGGGAGTTGCCGGCGATGCTGCCGGAGATGTTGCCCCGTGTAACGGGGCCTTTAGGGCTGGATCACAATTAGGGCTTGCACACACTTACGGTACCTTTACACGACACGATATCGCCCGCAATATCGCTCAAAAGTCACATGTTCATCGCTGTTGCAGTTGATAGCGCAAGTGCGTCGTGCTGTTCAGCTACATGCCTATTCAACTACGATAAGTCACTTGGACGGAGTTGCCAGGTTTATGAACATGTTCAAAAACCTGGCGATGTCGCTCAAGCGATCTGCTAGCATCGCTCTGTGTGACACAGCAATAACGATGTTAAGAGCGATTTTCCCTATTCACTACATTGATAAGTATCGATTGCTGGGTGGTGCATAAACAGCGAGCGAATGTTGCTTGCAAAATCAGAGGTGCATCGCCTGTGATATCTCTACGTACCTTTAGGAGTCGCTCACACACATTTATGACTCGCTCACACTTAGGGCTTGCATACACTAAGGGTTTGCTCACACTTAGGTTTCGCTCACACTTAGGGCTCGCTCACACTTAGGGCTCGCTCACACTTAGGGCTCGCTCACACTTAGGGCTCGCTCACACTTAGGGCTCGCTCACACTTTTGGGCTCGCTCACACTTTTGGGCTCACACACACTTAAGGCTTGCTCACATTTAGGCTGGAAACACACTGTCCGAGTGACATACGAGCTACTCACATGAGCCTCGGATCACTCACCTGGGATGGCCTCCCCCTCTCTGGACGGGAGCAGTGGAGCTACACAGAAAAACATACCACTGACAGTATCCTGTCCAAAGAGGCAGGGGTGGTGCCAGGTGAAAGATCTGATAACCGTGCAAGTAACTTGCACGTCACTCAGACAGTGTGTTAGGGCTTGCTCACACTTAGGGCTCACACATATTTAGGGCTTGCTCACACTTAGGGCCCGATCACACTTAGGGCTCACACACTAAGGGCTCACATACACTTAGTGCTCGTTGAGACTTAGGGGTCGCTCACATTTAGGGCTCACACACACTTAGGGCTCACTCAAACTTAGGGCTTAAAGCTTGCTCACACTGTGGGCTTAGTCATGCTTAGGGGCTCGAACACATTTAGGGCTCGTACACATTTAGGGCTCACTCACACTTATGGTGGGTTTACACACACCAATTTATCTGTTCAATCTCTGAACCAATCTCTGGTTGCAGTGAAATCATGGATACATTGCTCCATGTTGTACACAGCCACAAAATGGAGCAATGTATCCATGATTTCACTGCAACCAGAGATTGGTTCAGAGATTGAACAGATAAATTGGTGTGTGTAAACCCACCATCAGGGTTCGCTCACAGTGAAGGCCACTTCACACACACAGATATCTGAGTCCAATATCTGAACAGATCTCTGGTTGCAGTGAAATCATGGATACATTGCTCCATGTTGTACACAGCCACAAAATGGAACAATGTATCCATGATTTCACTGCAACCAGAGATCTGTTCAGATATTGGACTCAGATATCTGTATGTGTGAAGTGGCCTTAAGGGTACCTTTACACGCCGCTACTGGAGGATGGATACAACCCGCTACTTCACGTGCACGAGCACGCTCAAACGGTTACAAACGGTAAACGCACCTCCTTTACACGCCGCCACAAGGTGCGCTACGCTACGTTACATCTATAACTAGATACATCGCCGGGTGTCTCAAGTAGCCATCTGTAGCTCATCTTAGCTCATTTACACACCGCTACAACCAGCTAATATGGGCGGACCTGGTGCAGCAGGGACTACACATAGGCGTGCCACAATTGTGGATTACGAGACGTCCGTACGCTGATAGGACAAAGCAATAATACCATGATTGGGCAGGCATCACAGGAGGCTGATTAATACTTGACGCTCGAGCAATTGTGTAGTGTGACTGGTCAGCTCCTTAAATATGCCTCCCTATGCAGCGACTACCAATCGTAACGCAGGAGCTTCCTCCAATGATCGCTGAAGGGGCGCGGTATCCCGGAGGCTGTGTCACGCCCCAGCTACATACCAGGTACATCGCCTGGTGTATAGACATCCCTTCTGTAGCTTCTTTACACGCCGATACAGCTCGCTACAATCGGCTTTGTAGCCATCTGTTTTCGAGCAGTGCTCGGAAACAGATGTATCTGTTGCCGGCTGCCTCCTACCGTCTTCACACGCCGCTACTACGGGCTATATTGACGCTACAAGCTACATTTGTAGCCTGTAGCGGGTTGTATCCATCCTCCAGTAGCGGCGTGTAAAGGTACCCTAATGGTACCTTTACACGCCGCGACGGCAGGCTGGATACATCCCGCTACTTCACGTGCACGAGCACGCTCAAACGGTTACAAACGCTCAACGCGTCACCTTTACACGCCGCGACAAGATGCGCTACGCCACGCTACATCTATAGCTAGCTACATTGCCGGGTGTCTCAAGTAGCCAGCTGTAGCTCATTTACACACCGCTACAACCAGCTACTATGGGCGTACCTGGTGCAGCAGGGACAGCACATAGGCGTGCTACAATTGTGGATTACGAGACGTCCGTACGCTGATAGGACAAAGCAATAAGACCATGATTGGCCAGGCATCGCAGGAGGCTGATTAATATTTGACGCTCGAGCAATTGTGTAGTGTGACTCGTCGGCTCCTTAAATATGCCGCCCTGTGCGCCGACAACCAATCGGACCGCACCATCTTCCACCAATGATCGCACATGGGGCACGGTAACACGGAGCCAGGGTCACGCCTTAGCTACATCGCAGGCTGTCCCGAGTTCCCTTCCGTTGCTTCTTTACACGCCGATACAGCTCGCTACCATCGGCGTTGTAGCCATCAGTTTTCGAGCAGAGCTAGGAAACAGATGTATCTGTTGCCGGCTGTATCGTCACGTCTTCAGACGCCGCTACGACGGGCTACATTGGCGCTACAAGCTACATTTGTAGCCTGTAGCGGGATGTATCCAGCCTGCCGTCGCGGCGTGTAAAGGTACCATAAGGGTACCTTTACACACGGCTACATTTATAGCTTGTCACCAGGTAACTTACTGGTTGCAGTGAAATCATGGATACATGATTCCATTTGTACACAGCAACAAGATAGAACCATGTATCCATGATTTCACTGCAACCAGTAAGTTACCTGGTGACAAGCTACAAATGTAGCCGTGTGTAAAGGTACCCTTATGGTACCTTTACACGCCGCTACGGCAGGATGGATGCATCCCGCTACTTCACGTGCACGAGCACGCTCAAACGGTTACAAACGCTCAACGCATCACCTTTAGCCGCCGCCATAAGGTGCGCTACGCTACGTGACATCTATAGCTAGATACATCGCCGGTTGTCTCAAGTAGCCATCTGTAGCTCATTTACACACCGCTATAACCAGCTACTATGGGCGTACCTGGTGCAGCAGGGCCAGCACATAGGCGTGCCACAATTGTGGATTACGAGCCGTCCGTACGCTGATAGGACAAAGCAATAACATCCTGATTGGGCAGGCAACGCAGGAGGCTGAGTAATACAGCACGCTCGAGCGATTGTGTAGTGTGACTCGTCAGCTCCTTAAATATGCCGCCCTGTGCAGCGACTACCAATCGTCATGCAGCAGCTTCCACCAATGATCGCACATGGGGCGCGGTAACACGGAGCCAGGGTCACGCCTTAGCTACATTGCAGCTACATCGCAGGGTGTCCAGAGTTCCCTTCCGTAACGTCTTTACACGCCGATGCATCGTGCTACCATCGGCTTTGTAGCTCTCTGTTTTCGAGCAGAGCCCATAAACAGATGTATCTGTTGCCGGCTGTATCGTCACGTCTTCAGACGCAGCTACGACGGGCTATATTGGCGCTACAAGCTACATTTGTAGCCTGTAGCGGATGCATCCATCCTGCCGTAGCGGCGTGTAAAGGTACCCTTAGGGATCCCACACACTAAAGGTACCTTTACACGCCGCGACGGCAGGCTGGATACATCGCGCTACATCACGTGCACGAGCACGCTCAAACGGCTACAAACGGTGAACGCATCTCCTTTACACGCCGCGACAAGGTGCGCTACGCCACGCTACATCTATAGCTAGCTACATCGCCGGGTGTCTCAAGTAGCCAGCTGTAGCTTAGCGTAGCCGCTTCACACGCCGCCACCACAGGGTAAGTGGGAGCAACAAAGGCAGGACGTAAAACACAATAGGCGTGCCACAGTCCTGTACGCCGCGCCCAAACCACAACCATTGGCCAACACTACGGAGTTGTGATTGGGCACGACGGAAAGGGCGGATGGCCGAGACGTGACGTACCAGTGAGGGGAGTGAAGCACGGAATAAGCGGTTGTGACATGGCGGAGTGTGGCGAATGCATCTAAACCGATGGTAAAGCGTCACCCAGGAGCGGTGGCAAGTCATCTACCCAGTGTGCATAAAAGTACCGGGCCCGGGGCTATGTGTACGTAGTACAAGTGTTTGCCCTGTCACGCACGATCAGCGCTTGTGACAGCGGCTTGTGTAGATAGCGCCGAGGTGCGTTTCTGCAACACACATGAGCGGCTTACAACACACAGTATGTGCGTTCTCTGTGTACACTGTATGTATCTATCTCTGGCAACAGATGTGATTGTACTGGAACTGCTCCGTAGCAAACCTGTGAAAGATCTGTGTGACAGTGTATTAGGAAACACCTGAGAAGAATATGTCCTGCATCAATGTGCTGTCTGCAGGTGACCCTCTGGATAGGACAAATTAAAGGCTCATGTACGCACAATGGCCACAAACACTGTTAGCCAAAAGACTGGGAAAAAAACATGGCTACCCACACATATTGTCTGCACAATCCCAGCCAATAGGTGGCTATGACATCCCAGGCCCCCCACCATAAACTTCATCACATTTCCCTCCTCCACCAAGTAAACAGGCTCACACATTTGTTTGGATCCAAAAAAGTATTTAATACATCAAAATCATTCATCGTGACCTTGGATTACAAATTGTAACCAAAAATACATCCAAATAAAAACAACAAATAAAGTGCATGTCACAATCTGCCAACACATTGCAGAGAGAGCAAATTGAACCCACATTGGAACCTGTGGAGCATCAAAAAATAAAAAAAAACAACATAAACTAACTAACTAACTAACTAAACATCATGCACATTAGGAAAAAAAAAAAAAACACAAAAACATGCAGAACACAAAAGAAATGGGGTGCAGCCACCCTGCTGTCACCTCCATTGCAAAGTTAAATAAACCTCCCAGAACCAGCCTAACTACATGGCCTGGTCCTGCCAGCTCACTGCACCAGACCCATTGAAGTAGGAGCAGTAAGCGTCTCTACTGTCCCTGGCCTCCTGCCGAGTGCGGCCATGGCTCTGCGGCTGGATTGGCAGAATCACATGGCCCTCATCACGCCAAGACCCTGGACGGAGCTCCCCTGTTGTAGCGTCTGCATGATCTACATAACCTCCTGGCGTGTATGATGCCCTATCCCTACGACGCAGGAAGTTATGCAGCACACAGCAGGCCAGCACTACCCGCGTCAATAGACTCCGGTTTCATATGTATAGCCATATGAAAAATCCGGAATCTATTCGCCATTATCCCAAACGCATTTTCAACTACACGGCGGGCCCGGGATAGCCGGTAGTTGAAAATGCGTCTCTCAGAAGTAAGGGCCCTCTGTGGATATGGCCGCAGTAGGTGTTCCTGAAGTGGGAATGCTTCATCCGCCACAAACGCAAAGTTGAGATGTTCGGTCGTGTGGTCATTTGAGGGTAAGTTTAGCCCACCATTCCCTAGTAGTGTTGCCAAGGAGCTTCGGGCAAACACCCCCCCATCTGAGTTGCGACCGTTCATTCCAACATCCACGTAGAGGAACTCATAGTTGGCATCGACTACAGCCATGAGGATTATACTACAATACCCTTTGTAATTGAAAAACAAAGAGCCAGAGTTGGCAGGTTTGGTAATCCTCACGTGCTTACCATCCAATGCCCCGCCACAGTTGTGGAAGTTCCACCGGGTTTCAAACCCTCTGGCTACTTCCAGCCATTCTGCGGCTGTTTCTGGCATTTTCATGTAGGCTGGCTGCAGAGCTCTCCAGATGGCCCAACACGTTTCAGGGATCAGGCGGCTCAGCAGGGGCAGGGAGACACGTGACATGTATGTGAGTGATGTCATGGACTGCCCTGTAGCCAGGAACCGCAAAGTGATCGCCAACCGCTCAGCAGGTGATACTGATGGGCGCATTATAGTGTCCTGACGCGCTATCAGTGGCCCAACACGCTCCAATAGGAAGGTGAAACAGTCCTCGGGCATACGGAGATAGTTTCGGTAATCATCACGACAGTTAATCTCCAGCTCCCGCAACAGCTGCATGTGGCCCCGGGTTTCCCGCCTGAGAAGCCAATCACGGGTCCACAACCGCCGCTGTCTGCGCCTCATCAACCTTTCATACCGATCCTGATACCACATTTGCTCTTCCACCACTGCGGCAGCCACGATAACATTGCGGTCATGGATATTCTGCATCCTCAATATCAGCACCTGTAGATGAGAAATCACAACATGAGTAGGTAGAACAATATGTGCCAATGTCAGCAGATTAAGCAAGCCACACCTATTTTGGATGACACACTATAGCCAACTGGAGGGGAACTTGCGTCAGGCCCCGAAACACATCCCTGAAGCCAGGAAAGGCAAACACCCAGTAGTCACCCCAATCAAAATGGAACACAGCCAATGATAGTGGCCTCCTCTACATCAACTTCTATGGGAGTTTGTCAAAGTAAAACATCTGCACCTAGGTGAGTTAGAAAGGGACATGTGTCACCAATAATGGATGATAACAAATTTGCAGATGCCATTACACAGACCATAATGAAAATGTGGCTATTTAGTATTCTGGGAGTTAAAACAAACAATACGTACCCCAATAGGCTGGTCAAGTAAGCTTACAAGAAGCCAACAACTGAGCACATGAGTGAGGTTGGGTAACCATGGTTACATATGTTTTTGCTGGTGCCATTTGTCCGAAACATCTATGTTATGTCTTGAGTGCCACACCTCCAAGCCATGTCTCATCCTATCCCCGTTCGACCCAGTCTCCATTGGCCACAACCAGTATGCAGAAATTGATCCAGGTGACAGGAGTCACACATTTCTGTCTACAGTCCTGCAGCCAAACTCCTGTATGGTGTCTGGAAACAAACACAGCAATGTATATGTTCAAAGATTCATAAGCACCAAACCAAATGCCTACTCCAAATCCACACAGTACACTATATATTCCCCAGCAATACAGACCCCTATACACTACGCTAAAACAGTGTCCTGCGGTCGCAAATAACAACATATGCACCCACACCCCGCCATTTCCATGTGTGTCCACAGATACTTACTTAATGGGTCTGGCCAGCAAGCGTAATGTTTGCCGGCATGCGGACCGTTTAAAGGGCCGCCAACCAATCACGATTCAGCGATCTCCACCAATTAGCGGAGGTTAATTGCGGCCCCAGGTGTCCCATTACGCTGTGCGTCATTGTGTCCGTTGTGATTGGTTTAGCGGACTATAAAGGCAGCCCAATGGCCACTACACCTTGTCCAGAGGTCCATGTGCATTGAGCTACTAGTGTCCTGCCTGTCTTCTGCTGCTCTGACGGTAAGCCTCTTTAGCGGTTTGTATGAAAGTGCACGGGACGCTGATGCTTGTATTGGTGGCCGCTTAGGCATTGTGTGTATGGGCATCTTTGATACGGCCTTTCATTGTGGCCCTCTAATTAGACAGATGGGTCAGTTTTTCTAGTGTATGGTAATAGCCAGGTATAGCCTCACCTGGTATTGTGTGCGTATACATTTGACCTTTGATGTAATTTGTGAGTCAAACATATAAAGTAGAGATTTAGAAGGGGCAGGCACATCAGCATTTGATGCCTGCAATTATTGGTCCCTTCATAGCTGGGATTCTTGTGACCTCTGTTACAATTGTCGTCCCATGGATGGCCACACAACTACATGATGATGTGTTTGCACATTACATGTAGTATGTGCAGTCTTGGCACAAACCACGCCCTCCTTTGTCATCTGCTTAATGTTAACCATTTTGCTCATTACAAAGGTAGTAGCTACCACACAATGTGTTTGCTCACATGTTGGCCTACAGGTTGCTACGCACACACCGTCTCCAGGTGTTGTTTTCATATGGACAGTGGGGTGTTACATGAGGTTTCATACATGTTTAGGGGCCACAGAGTACCTGACATGTGTAATTGTGTCACATATGTGTTTTACTTAGGACCGGTGTGACATTGTGCAAATGCCACACATAGGCCAAGTTGTAATAACAGTTATTGCTGCCTATAATGTACATATGAGAACCTTATGAGCATGTAAATAATGTTCACAAGGTTTTGACAGATCCATATGGCTTGTGTCGTGACGGTCTGGATTGGCTGTGTTTTGTCTTCCCCAGATGCCGAGGTGTACTGTGGAATTTGAAACCCAGCTTCTCACGGAGTATCAGCGGCACGAATGTTTGTGGCGCAGCTCGCTGCCTCAATATAAAAACCAGGCAGCGAGGTCCGAGGCCTACAGGACTCTTGTGGCTCTAGCCAATCGCTTGGAGTCAAGGGTAGGCAAGAGTTGGGACCAGCATGCGGTGGCCTTAAAAATCAAAAACATGCGGCAGTCGTTCATGCGGGCTCACAATGACTACCTGCGCCGTCGCTCAGGAGCTGGAGCTGAGGAGGTACCATCACCTACCCTATGGTACTATCCCCTCTTCACCTTCATCCTGGGCGAGGGGAGCTCGCATCGAACGACCACCAACCGCCCCGTTGCTGCGTCCCATGTAGGCCCGGATGAATCACCATCTGCGCCACAGGAGGTGGGTAATCGTGTTACAGTGTTGTCCCACAATGTTGCCTTCACATGTGTGTTTTGCCCAAACAAGAACTAGCACACTTTTGACACATTTTCGGCCTTGGTGTGGGAAACCTTTTTCTGTCTGTGAATCTGCCCTCCTTCCATGATTGGGGATTATATGATTTTGACGCAGAGAGCCGCATTCCAAAATAGCATTACCACCAAATATCGGTACTGGAAAAATGACATGTGTAAGGTGCTTTTAATTATTATTGGATTAAAATGAAAGAGGCACATACTGCCATGTACTAAATTTTGCTGCCACACATGTGTGTTGGCTCTGGTGCAAGTGGGTTTTAGTTCTTTTAAGGTTTGGTGGTTTGACATCATATTTGTATTACAAATGGGAAGGTGCCCAACTTCTGTGTTTGGCCAGCCCAGCCCCCAGTATCAAGGTGTTGTGGTGACATGTACTCATTGGGTTACGGCTCTCTGTGACTGACACCTAAATCTGTATTGTGCTGAGTACCGGGAATCGTAGAGGTGAGTGTCCAGGCGCAATACAGGTTTTGTTGTTGTAAAAGTTTGGTGGGTTGCTGTTTGTAGATTCCTTCCATATATTTTGTTAGTGCCTTTACTTTAGTGGGAGTGGTATATTGTGTCCTGTGTCCATGGTATGGTGTGGTCCTTGCCGTCACTAATGTTTTCTTTTGTTTCCTCTCCCCCCCACAGGCCCCAGAAGAGGACGGCTCCATTGCGGAGCATTCTGTCGCTGATGATGCTCAGCCCATGACATCTGGGGCTGAGCAGGAGGGCGGGGCAAGTGATGTGGGTCCGGGCCCAGGGCCCAGCTCCAGGATCCGTCGTCGCCGACGTCCTGCACCACCCGAGACGGAGCTGGGCGCCTGGGCCCGACGCGTGCTTTTGGATGAACAGCGGACCCACATCGACAGCAACGCCCTCTACATGAGCGACAGAATGCGAGGGATGGAGCCGCTCCAGAAAAAGATCCTTCTGAGGGTCTTCAACAATGCCGCTGATGCTGCCGATGATGGGGCCCTTCAATGGGGCTGCCACGTCCCCCCCCCCATGCAACACACCTTGTGGCCCCTTTCCCCATCTGCCCCATCTCGGCCCGTGAGAAGACCGGCCCCGCCACAGTCACCCCATCCCCCCCAAACACGTCGTCGTACAACAAGACGTTCTCAGGCAGGTCGGGGCTGCCCTGAGAGGAGGGGGGATGCGGCATTGTCAGAGCCGACAGAAGATGAATAATTTGGACACTAGTAGCCAATGCACCAAATTGGCACTCTGGACTTTTGCTTCTGTAGGAAGCTAATTTTGTTGCTACCTGTTTATTTTGGATTAATTTTTAGCAGACTTGCTTAATATGATTTCTTTGTTACTTTACCTTTTTTACTTTATAAAATTTTGGAGGATACTCAATTGTGTGGTCTTTTTGGTATATGGGTTGGGGGGGCAGCGTGGGTGAATGGTGTTGTGCACAATATAGCTTGGGCCAGCCCACACAATATGGGCCAATGGCCTCAGAGTAGGACGACCAGAGGTTCCTTTGTACTGTGTTAGCACTTTCACAAAGAGGTGTGGTAATGTGTGTGAGATATTTACCTGTAGAACATGTTTTCCACCCAATGATGACATGAGCACCCAAAATACAAAGGTAATCAAAAATTTTATTTGCTACAGACATGTGTGTAAGCCATATGCCACAATACACATAATGCAGCTTCCACATAGGTGTACCCATCCAAGACTCCTCATGGTCCCAATGTGGGACAGTATAGGTACAGAAGGCAAAGGGATGGGCAGTCCACACTCCTCATGGTCCCAATGTGGGACAGTATAGGTACAGAAGCCAAAGGGATGGGCAGTCCACACTCCTCATGGTCCCAATGTGGGACAGTATAGGTACAGAAGGCAAAGGGATGGGCAGTCCACACTCCTCATGGTCCCAATGTGGGACAGTATAGGTACAGAAGCCAAAGGGATGGGCAGTCCACACTCCTCATGGTCCCAATGTGGGACAGTATAGGTACAGAAGGCAAAGGGATGGGCAGTCCACACTCCTCATGGTCCCAATGTGGGACAGTATAAGTGGTCAGAAGCCAAAGGGATGGGCAGTCCACACTCCTCATGGTCCCAATGTGGGACAGTATAGGTACAGAAGGCAAAGGGATGGGCAGTCCACACTCCTCATGGTCCCAATGTGGGACACTATAAGAAAATAGCCCAACGGGGGCAAAAAAAAAAAAAATACATTTCCACATTTTTAAGCCAACAAGGCAACTTGGGTAATTTGTTAGCGTCCAACTAGGACAACAGTTTTTTGTGGCCATGTTTGGCCTGAATAAAATGCAGCCAGCAACTTCATGGCTGGGATCCATGTTCTGGACATAGGCCCTCCAGCATTTGACCCAGCCGTGCAAGGTCCTGCAGGCCACGCTGCAAAGCCCTGGTCATGCGGGACACAAACGCCTGATGGGCAACGACAAATTCCTCCATGGTAGGGGCACCTGTATTGGGAGTAAACACACACTTTAGGACACAGCAGTCGCTGGTGATGGGTAGCCAGGACTGCACACAACCATCCACTTACCCTGTTCCTCTAAATCCACATCAACATCAGACGGGGACAGAGATGGGCTCAAGCTCCATTCAGATGAACCCGCACGTTCACCATCTGCATGAATAGTTAAACCACATTGTTAACTTTGTGGACTGAAATCGTGTTGTGCAAGATGAAATTAATGGATCAGTGTGCAGGGTGTATGTGGCAACATAACACACTTACCACCATAGTCACTGTGTGGGGACATGGTCACCCCAGGACTCGCCACTGAGCTGGAGACAGTGGGAGGTGGTGTTACTCCCTGGCTGGGGCTCCGTGGCCACATTACGTGGTTTGATGGTAACAGGGATCCTGGACTACAAGGCACACCCTCCTCTGGCCCAACAGGTGCTTCCAGCTCCTGGCCCTCCTGTGGGGAGGTGATCTCGTCCTCCTCCAGCCAACCACATGACGACACCTCGTCACACTCAAGCGGGCTGCCAGGTGCTGACTGCTCCTCCAGGTCCTCTGTCCCGGTAGGTGACGGCAGGTCTTGCTCCTGAGGCCCGGGGGAATGTGTGGAGCTTGTGGCCAAGGGTGCCACTTCAGGCAGATGTGGGGGTGTTGTGGATGGGCCACCTGGGGGTGGGGCATGGGGCCCTTCTTCAGATGATGATTCTGAAGCTATTCACGAAGAAAAAAGAAAAAAGTGCTAAACTCGTACAAACACATTGTTCCCATACATATATGTCATGTGGCTATGTATTTGACAGCTAACTTAGCCTCAACCAGGTGATGCTGGATGCATACCCTGACATTGTATGCATTTACTGTGCGTGTGTAAAATTGAGTGCGCTGACTGGAGGACCACAACACTCTGAAGATGTTTAGGATTGTGTAGGCCACACTGTCCCTTGTCATATGTTGCCATCCATTTTTGAGTATTGTGGGACATGCACATGTGGCGGTGTGTGTTTGACCCCAACTATTACTCACCACGCAGCCTGGCAATCCTGGCACGGATGTCCAGTATGCGACCCGGGCTCTTTTGTTTCAAGTCAGCGATCTTCTTCTGGATCTGCTTGACTTTCCGCTCTACCCCCAGTTTGCGGATCAGGGCCCGCTGGATCCGGCGGACGGTGCACCGATTGCGCAACCTGGGGTGCCGGTGGTGATGGTGGCCCCAATAGTCCCAACGGTCACAATAATCTATCAGGATTATCAACTCCGCCATGCCCCAAGTTGCAGCGCGGGTACCGGCCGCCATGCCTGCAAAAGGTCTGTGCAGAGTTTTGAGCTGCTCCGTGCAGGCAGAGTGAAACTGAAACTATCGTAATGACGTCATTACGGCTTCGTTCGGGGTCACGCACATTTTGAACGAGACCTACGCGCAGACACGGGCGAACCACTTCGGCGGCACCTACTAAACAACACCCATATAGCGATGCGTACAGCAAGCCTGTGCGCTGTGTAGCAGTCATCTGCATTTCAATAAGGCATGGCGGTCTGTAACATACTTCACCGCTGTGTCCAGCATAATTCATTATGTGTTTACAGGATGTGCACACTGTATATATGAGAATCATGGACCATTTGGTTTGGTTTCCCGTAAGTTGTGGGCCGCGTAATTGTACTAAGGTATGATCGTGCATACGGCGCGTATGTGTAGTGCTGAAGGGACAGCTCATCCAAGATGGAGGGCTGTGCGGCAAGGGCCAATCGGCACGCAGAAGCTTCCACCAATGATCGCACATGGGCGCGGTAAGACGGAGCCGAGGTCACGCCTTAGCTACATTGCAGCTACAGCGCAGGGTGTCCAGAGTTCCCTTCCGTTGCTTCTTTACACGCCGATACAGCTCGCTACCATCGGCGATATAGCCATCTGTTTTCGAGCAGAGCTAGGAAACAGATGTATCTGTCGCCGGCTGTATCGTCACGTCTTCAGACGCCGCTACTACGGGCGATATTGGCGCGACAAGCTACATTTGTAGCCTGTAGCGCGATGTATCCAGCCTGCCGTCGCGGCGTGTAAAGGTACCTTTAGGGATTGCACACAATTAGGGATCGCTCACACAAACTTAGGGCTCGCTCACGCTTAGGACTCACAGTGAACAGTGGCAGAATTACAGTACATCTTATGGCACAATACATAGTCTCATTTAAAGCTATAAATCGTCCCCCTAGATACAGGCCTTCATATGGCTATTATTGTCAGAAAAAAACTAAATGAAAGTAGTTGTGGCTCTTGGAAAATGAGAACACAAAGCTGGGATTACAAGGTGAGGCCTGAGGGCCGTCATCCCCACAGTGGCCGGGCGGGGTCGCTGTGGCGCAGTGTCTCACTCTGTGTGTGGGGCCGCTCTCTCCCGCCCGGGCCGCGCTCTGTGGTGAGCAGAGTGTGCGCAGTGCAGTGTGCGCTCATAGTGGGCGACTGTCTGCCGCCACCTGTCCTGTGTCATCCTCCTCTTCACTGATAACCGCGGTGATGGCGGACAGCGCCAGCGAGAGCGACACAGACGGAGCGGCCAACAACTCTGCCGCCATGCAGACGTCCTCAGCCTCGTCCTCCGGCAAGTCGGGCATCGTCATCTCCCCGTTCCGCCTAGAGGAGCTGACGAACCGCCTGGCCTCCCTGCAGCAGGAGAACAAAGTGCTGAAGATCGAGCTGGAGACCTACAAGCTGAAGTGTAAGGCCCTGCAGGAGGAGAACCGGGACCTGAGGAAGGCCAGCGTCACCATAGTGAGTATCCAGGGCGGCACCTGCCTCTGCCTACAGCACACCAGGCGGGGGAGTGCACCTCCCACCCGGGGGACTACAGCTCACACCCGGCGGACTACAGCTACCAGCGTGCCCTCACTGCCAGCACCACACTAGCCGGGGGACTACACCTCCCAGCGTGCCCTCATTACCAGCACTACACCAGCCAGGGGACTACACCTCCCAGCCTGCCCTCACTGCTGGTACCACACCAGCAGGAGGACTACACCTCTCAGCCTTCCCTCCCTGCCAGCACCACACCAGCAGGAGGACTACACCTCTCAGCCTTCCCTCACTGCCAGCACCACACCAGCAGGAGGACTATACCTCTCAGCCTTCCCTCCCTGCCAGCACCACACCAGCCAGGGGACTACACCTCCCAGCCTTCCCTCCCTGCCAGCACCACACCAGCTGGGGGACTACAGCTCCCAGCGTGCCCTCACTGCCAGCACCACACCAGCCGGGGGACTACACCTCCCAGCGTGCCCTCACTGTCAGCACCACACCAGCCGGGGGACTACAGCTCCCAGCGTGCCCTCACTGCCAGCACCACACCAGCCGGGGGACTACACCTCCCAGCCTTCCCTCACTGTCAGCACCACACCAGCTTGGGGACTACAGCTCCCAGCCTGCCCTCACTGCCAGCACCACACCAGCCGGGGGACTACACCTCCCAGCCTTCCCTCACTGTCGGCACCACACCAGCCGGTGGACTGCACTACACCTACCAGCACTACACCAGCTTGGGGACTACAGCTCCCAGCATGCCCTCACTGCCAGCACCACACCAGCCAGGGGACTACAGCTCCCAGCGTGCCCTCACTGCCAGCACCACACCAGCCAGGGGACTACAGCTCCCAGCGTGCCCTCACTGCCATCACCACACCAGCCAGGGGACTACAGCTCCCAGCGTGCCCTCACTGCCATCACCACACCAGCCAGGGGACTACAGCTCCCAGTGTGCCCTCACTGCCAGCACCACACCAGCCAGGGGACTACACCTCCCAGCTTGCCCTCATTGCCAGCACCACACCAGCCAGGGGACTACAGCTCCCAGCTTGCCCTCATTGCCAGCACCACACCAGCCAGGGGACTACAGCTCCCAGCTTGCCCTCACTGCCAGCACCACACCAGCCAGGGGACTACAGCTCCCAGCGTGCCCTCACTGCCATCACCACACCAGCCAGGGGACTACAGCTCCCAGCGTGCCCTCACTTGCCATCACACCACACCAGCCAGGGGACTACACCTCCCAGCTTGCCCTCATTGCCAGCACCACACCAGCCAGGGGACTACACTCCCAGCTTGCCCTCACTGCCAGCACCACACCAGCCAGGGGACTACAGCTCCCAGCGTGCCCTCACTGCCATCACCACACCAGCCAGGGGACTACACTCCCAGCGTGCCCTCACTGCCAGCACACACCAGCCAGGGGACTACACCTCCCAGCGTGCCCTCACTAGCCAGCACTAGCCAGGGGACTACACCTCCCAGCCTGCCCTCAATGCCAGCACTACACTAGCCAGGGGACTACACCTCCCAGCCTGCCCTCACTGCCAGCACTAGCCAGGGGACTACACCTCCCAGCCTGCCCTCACTGCCAGCACTAGCCAGGGGACTACACCTCCCAGCCTGCCCTCACTGCCAGCCAACTAGCCAGGGACTACACCTCCCAGCCTGCCCTCACTGCCAGCACTACACTAGCCAGGGCACTACACCTCCCAGCCTGCCCTCACTGCACACTACACTAGCCAGGGCACTACACCTCCCAGCCTGCCCTCACTGCCAGCACTAGCCAGGGCACTACACCTCCCAGCCTGCCCTCACTGCCAGCACTAGCCAGGGCACTACACCTCCCAGCCTGCCCTCACTGCCAGCACTAGCCAGGGCACTACACCTCCCAGCCTGCCCCTCACTGCCAGCACTAGCCAGGGACTACACCTCCCAGCCTGCCCTCACTGCCAGCACTAGCCAGGGGACTACACCCCCCAGCCTGCCCCACTGCCAGCACTTCACCAGCCGTGGACTGCACTACTCCTGCCAGTACTACACCAGCTGGGGACTACAGCTCCCAGCGTATCCTCACTGCCAGCACCACACCAGCCGGGTGACTACAGCTCCCAGTGTGCCCTCACTGCCAGGGCTACACCTCCCAGCTTGCCCTCATTGCCAGCACCACACCAACCAGGGGACTACACCTCCCAGCGTGCCCTCACTGCCAGCACCACGCCAGCCGGGGAACTACACCTCCCAGCGTGCCCTCAATGCCAGCACCCTACCAGCCTGGGGACTACACCTCCCAGCGTGCCCTCACTGCCAGCACCATACCAGCCTGGGACTACACCTCCCAGCGTGCCCTCACTGCCAGCACCAACCAGCCGGGAATACACCTCCCAGCCTGCCCTCACTGCCAGCACACTAGCCAGGGGACTACACCTCCCAGCCTGCCCTCACTGCCAGCACTACCAGGACTACACCTCCCAGCTGCCCTCACTGCCAGCACTCCCAGCGTGACTCACTACTCCGCCAGCTACCCAGCTTGGGACTACAGCTCCCACGTCCTCACTGCCAGCACCACACCAGCCGGTGACTACAGCTCCCAGGTGCCCATCACTGCCAGGCTACCACTCCCAGCTGCCCATTCCAGCACCACACCAGCCAGGGACTACACCTCCCAGCGTGCCCTCACTGCCAGCACCACCACCGGGACTACACCTCCCAGCGTGCCCTCACTGCCAGCACCTACCAGCGGGACTACACCTCCCAGCGTGCCCTCACTGCCCACCCATACCAGCCTGGGGACTACACCTCCCAGCGTGCCCTCACTGCCAGCACCCACCAGGGACTACACCTCCAGCCTGCCCTCACTGCCAGCACTACCTAGCCAGGGGACTACAACCTCCCAGCTGCCCTCACCTGCCAGGGCTACACCTCCCAGCTGCCCTCACTGCCAGCACCACTACCAGGGGACTACACCTCCACTGCCCTCACTGCCAGCCACACTCAGCCGGGGACTACACCTCCCAGCTGCCCTCACTGCCAGGCACCCCACTCACAGCCACGGGACTACACCTCCCAGCCTGCCCTCACTGCCAGCACCTCCAGCGGGACTACACCTCCCAGCCTGCCCTCACTGCCCACCACAGCCAGGGAATACACCTCCCAGCCTGCCTCACTGCCAGCATAGCCAGGGCACTACACCCACCTCCCAGCCTGCCCTCACTGCCAGCACTAGCCAGGGGACTACACCTCCCAGCCTGCCCTCACTGCCAGCACTTCACCAGCGGTGGACTGCACTACTCCTGCCAGTACTCACACCAGCTGGGGACTACAGCTCCCAGCGTGTCCTCACTGCCAGCCACACCCCCAGCCGGCCTCACTGCCACTAACAGCTCCCAGCTGTGCCCTCTCACTGCCAGGGCTACACCTCCCAGCTGCCCTCACTGCCAGCACCACACCAGCCAGGGACTACACCTCCCAGCGTGCCCTCACTGCCAGCACCACGCCAGCCGGGGAACTACACCTCCCAGCGTGCCCTCACTGCCAGCACCCTACCAGCCTGGGGACTACACCTCCCAGCGTGCCCTCACTGCCAGCACCAAACCAGCCGGGGAATACACCTCCCAGCGTGCCCTCACTGCCAGGCACAGCACCCAGCGTGCCTCACTGCAGGGCTACAGCTCCCAGCGTGCCCTCACTGCCAGGGCTACAGCTCCCAGCGTGCCCTCACTGCCAGGGCTACAGCTCCCAGCGTGCCCTCACTGCCAGGGCTACAGCTCCCAGCGTGCCCTCACTGCCAGGGCTACAGCTCCCAGCGTGCCCTCACTGCCAGGGCTACAGCTCCCAGCGTGCCCTCACTGCCAGGGCTACAGCTCCCAGCGTGCCCTCACTGCCAGGGCTACAGCTCCCAGCGTGCCCTCACTGCCAGGGCCACAGCTCCCAGCGTGCCCTCACTGCCAGGGCCACAGCTCCCAGCGTGCCCTCACTGCCAGGGCCACAGCTCCCAGCGTGCCCTCACTGCCAGGGCCACAGCTCCCAGCGTGCCCTCACTGCCAGGGCCACAGCTCCCAGCGTGCCCTCACTGCCAGGGCCACAGCTCCCAGCGTGCCCTCACTGCCAGGGCCACAGCTCCCAGCGTGCCCTCACTGCCAGGGCCACAGCTCCCAGCGTGCCCTCACTGCCAGGGCCACAGCTCCCAGCGTGCCCTCACATGCCATGGCCACAGCTCCAGCGTGCCCTCACTGCCAGGCCACACCAGCCAGGAGAACCTGCACCACACAGCCCGGAGCGTTACACCTTCCAATGTGCTCCTTCAGCCCTGTCAACTATACTAGAGGGGGGACTACACCCCCTAGTGTGCTTTCAAACCCCCACTCCCCCCCGCCTCCCAGCTGGGACACTACACTGCTCAGCCAGGGAACAACACCTCTCGGCATTCACCCCCACAACTTTCAGCCAGGAAACTATACCTCCCAGTATGCATGCTCCCTGCCCTCAAGACAGAGTGCCACACCTCGCAGCATGTGTTGCCTTCCCCTGTATTTCCTATCCAAGGACCTACCCCTGCCAGCCTGCTCTGTCTTACAATATTTTCAAACTTGAGTTGAATAAGTTCTGTCTGGAATGCTAGTACATGTAGTGCCAACACTGACTGGTATGGCGTTTTCTTACCCACTGATCCAGTCTGAAAGGGACAGCCCATAGTCATGTAAATATGAACATTACTGCACTGTCATGTGACTAACCTATTGCCTCCAATACTCCATGCCATAGTTTGAGCCCATGCAGCTCTTTTATATTATTCATATGCTGTAATGTACCCCTATATGTGGGGGAGGGAAGCACCTATTTAAAGTAATGTTTAAGGAGAAACTTTATGTCTATAGATGATAATATAGTGGGTTCCTCTCTCTAATTGTGGAGATTTGCTACAACAGCAGCACTTATTCTGTTTGTCCTGGCCTACATTACATGAATACATCATAGAAATCAGGGACTGGCTTTAAAGGGATCCTTTCACCTCCAAAACGCCACCTAAGCTACCAAAACATGTCCATGCAGCATCCTATCACTAATCTCACACTCCTTTTGTCTCCTAAAAGCATCCTGTGAAAGTGCATAAAACCGTTTTAATACTTACTCATTAGGGATTATAATTAGTAGGGGCTATATTCTTTAGCCCTTAAGGTACCGTTACACACAGAGATATAATGCTTGCAACTCACTGGTTGCAGTGACATCATGGACACATTGTTACATTTGTACATGGCAACAAAATAGAACAATGTGTCCGTGATTTCACTGCAATCAGCAAATTGCCATTGAAATTGCATGCAATGTTGCCGTGTGTGACGGTGCCCTTAGGGCGTGTTTTGTAGCCCAAGTGATCCAGCCCTCTCTGTGCAGCTTCTGCTGTGATGTGGAGCTGAAGGCAGGACTAATGATGTGCATTCTGTGAGTGACAGAGAGGGGGAGGGCAAAGCCTGCACAAGAAAACCATTATGGCCACTTTACACACACCCTTATCTGTCCAACTTCAGAACAACTTACTGGTTGCAGTGAAATCATGGCACATTGCTACCATTTTGTGGCTGTGTACAAATGTAACAATGTGTCCATGATTTCACGGCAACCATTGAGTTGTTCAGAAGTTGGACGTAAGTTGGTGTGTGTAAAGTGGCCCTTTCAGAGAGAGGGTGGATCCTGGAGCCTGCAAAACAACACGCCCTAAGGGCTAAAGAATATAGCCCCTACTAATTATAATGCCTAATGAGTAAAGGCCCAGTCTCGCATAACGACGCATCAGCGATCCCGATAACGATGTGCAGAGATCGCTGGTGCGTTGTTTACTCATCGCTGGTAAGATGTCAAACAGGCATCTTACCAGCGATGTGAAAACAACGCACTAGCGATCCAGAATTATACCGAGGTCGTTGTGAATTTTCTCTCCATAGCATAGCATTGAAATCTTTGCTCATTATCTATGTCAAACACAACGATGTAGCTTTCCTAGCGGGAGCACAACGATGCAGGAATGACCCAGAGCAGTGTTTAACGATCAACGATCTCACAGAAGGGGCCAGATCATTGGTGCGTGTCACACAGAACGACATCGCTGTTGTGTCACAAAATCCCAATAGCGATCTCGTTAGCGATCTCTTTGTGTGACAGGGCCTTTAGTATTAAAACGTTTCTATGCACTTTCACAGGATGTTTTTAGGAGACAAAAGGAGTGTGGGATTAGTGATAATGCGATGTTGGTTTGTTTCCATACTTATGATTTTACTGATCTAACCTTAAGATAGGTCATCACTGTGGGATCGTGAGGGTCTGATACCCGGTGCTCCTGCCAATCAGATATGTTCTCTGGTGCTAGCTGGGCGTAAACGATTCACTGAGCCGGGGCGGCACAGTGGTGGCCACACCACCACCCTGAGCCGGGGCGGCACAGTGGTGCCCACCACACCTGAGCCGGGCGGCACAGTGGTGCAAGATAAAAATTACCTGAACCCACTGATTGTGTGTGTTGTATTTACTGTACAGCTAATGTTAAGAATAGAATGTTACCTGCATGGTTTGCAGTCTGTGTCTGTAGGAGCAGAGGTTATTTCTCTCCTTAGCAGAGTATCCATGCTTATGGTGAAATCATATAAAAGGGGTTACATAGGCTGGAAAAAGACCTAGGTCTAGAGAGTTCAACCTTCCTCTATCAATTATACATATTTGTCTCTAAATCATTTATAACCCACAATGTGATGTGCACTGAGGAAACATCCAGCACTCTTTTAACAACTGTTAGTGTCGGCCATTACTACATCTCGTGGTCGGCCTTCCACAGTCTGACTGCTCCAACTATAAAGAACACTTTCCTATGTAGCTGCCGGAACGCCTTTCTTCCATCCACAGTGAGTGTCTCCTGGTCCTTAGTATTGTCTTTGGAAGAATTAAATCATGCTCCGTCCTTTGTATTGACCCCACATGCATTTATATACATATAAATGAGATATCCTCAGAGACATCTTTTTCTAAGGTAAACAAACCCAACATTTCCAACCTCTCATATTCGAGACCTTCCAATCCTTGTAATAATTTAACACTTCAAAACACATCCCAGGAGTGAGGCCAAATTATTCTCAATATAATATGTTTATTAATCCAATCAGCGGTTTAAAATGGTAACGCCAATAAAACTGGTACACTTCAAGGTAAATTCAACAAGGCAATGGTGATACTGCATATAGAACATAGGGAGCCAAAGTCCAATACAAAGGCTGCCATATCTGATGTACAATTACATGTAGATCCCAGAGGGTTAATACCCCCAGCAGACACCCGGCACTATGCAGTAAATAATCAACAAAAATAGCAAGTGCTACCAAGTGGAACAATAATTACCTGCAGTGACCAGAATGTCTGTGGTCTTGTAATAGTTGAGTTGCTGCCTTTGGACTGACTCTTAACTTCTGATTTATCCTTTTTAAAATATGGAGAGCTAAACTGTATCCCATATTCTAGATGTGGCCTTAAAAGGGATTTATAGAGGGATACACTGGAATCACCAGATTTTGTCTCTTGTTATAGAACCTAAAATCTTGTTTACTTTTGCAGCAGCTGCTTGACATTGAGTACTGCAGCTCAGCTTACTTGTAAGGCCGGGTTCACACCACGGCACAATCTGATTCGGGGCTGTCCGATGTGTCCAATGCCCTCCGATCCTGTTTGTAGCCGGATTCAGCCGAGCACAGCTGTCCCCTGCAAAATGGTGTTGAAGCACTCAACAGGGGCAGCTCCCTGGTGCTGAAGTTCAGCGTAGCTCATGCTGAACTTCAGCCGCAGGTGTCCGGTTCCCGGATCTTCTTGAATCGGGCCCCATAGACTCCCATGTTAGGGAGTGCTGGATTGCCCCGGATCCGGGAGGATCCAATTTGGGCAGATTTTTCAACCAGGACACACAATGATGCAAGCAGTCTGGGAGAAAAATCCAAATACACCCAGATCCTCCTGGGCAGATGGAAACCGGATGGCAGATAGCTTTCCATCCAGCCCCGTAGCATACTATGGGGCTGAAATCCAGTGCGGGGCTGTTTGATTCACATCGGATAGCCCCGGATCGGATTGTGCCGTGGTGTGAACCCGGCCTAACCAGAATACCCAAGTCCTTCTGTTCTGTAGACCCGAGTTTACTTCCATTTAATGTATATGCATATTACTCCTTCCTAGGTGCATTACTCTACATTTATCCACATTAAATGGCGTTTGCACATTCATACAGCTTATCCAGATTGTTATGTAATATTGTACTGTCTAGGTCCGTCTTTAACAACCTACATGGTTTGGTGTCATCTGCAAAGATTGACACTTTATTCACAATCACATCCACAAAGTTATAAATGGAGATTAAAAATAATTGGTCCTAGCACAGATTCCTGCGGCCCCCACAGCTGACTATAGGCTATTTAGAGAATGGACAGTTTTACGGCGACTTTGTTTTTTATCTCTTATCCAATTCCTTACCCACCTGCCCGTAGTGCTTCTGAAGCTTCAGTATAAGTCTGAAAACGCACGATGCCGAATACCCACATGACTCGCCCGGAACAGCCCCTGCCTCTCTGAACAGGAGCTCATCAGCTCCACACAAACTCAAACAGCTGAGGCACTCCCGTTCAGAGTGACAGGGGCTGTTCCGGGTGAGTCATGCAAGTATCTCGCATGTGTCTTGCATCGTGTGTTTGCACCCTTAGGGACACACTAGGATAAGGCATCGGATGCGAAATCCTAACAACGCTTGGTTCAGGCTCTTATGTGAGTAGTGTGTCATGATACTGTAATCAGATCACAAGTGCAGAGGAGATGGAGAGATTAATCTCTACGTCCCCTCCATTGCTGGCCTCATCGTATGTTGCGCTGCACTCGCATTTCTTCCAATCAAATAATTCATCACTCGCAGACGCACAGTACAAATTCTTTTTTTTTTTCCCCTCTACCTGTTTAAAAATTAGCCGGTCTGAGTTGCCTGATGGTGTAACATGGGCACGAGATTTCCTCGCATTCCACTAGTGAGTCACACGCCAGTGTGACTCTACCCTAAGACTGTTATCAACCTAAAATTCATAAGTGACCATTCAAATGGATTGGTTATGCACTAACAAAGACATCACCAAGGAGAATCGGCTTGTGATTACTGCGTGTTAATTATTTTAAAGTTATCATTACTTTCATGGTCCTGTACATACAATTATCTACAATTGTTTAATTGTATATAATAATAGTGACAGTGATCAGTGTGATTTATTTCAGGGTTTTTTGGGGTTCAAATTGTTCAGTTCTGGAAAGACTAATGTAGAAATTGAGATGTAAAATGTTATACACCTCTTAGCAAACAGACAGCAGGTGTAAATGGGGTGCAAACTCTGTGCCAGGTGTGTACAAGCGCTTATACTACAGCAGGTGTAAATGGGGCACAAGCTCTGCACCAGGTGTGTACAAGCACTTATACTACAGCAGGTGTGTATGGGGCACAAGCTCTGCGCCAGGTCTGTACACGCGCTTATACTACAGCAGGTGTAAATGGGGCACAAGCTCTGCGTCAGGTCTGTACACGCGCTTATACTACAGCAAGTGTAAATGGGGCACAAGCTCTGCACAGGTGTGTCAAGCATTATACTACAGCAGTTTAAAGGCACAAGCTCTGCGCCAGGTTGTACAAGCACTTATACTACAGCAGTGTAAATGGGGCACAAGCTCTGCGCCAGGTGTGTACAAGCACTTATACTACAGCAGGTGTAAATGGGGCACAAGCTCTGCGCCAGGTGTGTACAAGCACTTATACTACAGCAGGTGTAAATGGGGCACAAGCTCTGCGCCAGGTCTGTACACGCGCTTATACTACAGCAGATGGAAATAGAGGGCAAGTGCTTATTCTATAGCTGGTGCTTATTCTACACATGGTATAAATGGCACACAAACTTTACACTATGTTTGTACAAGTGCTGATAAAACAGCTGGTACAGATTGGGCAAATCTATGCTGCATTCTTTTTCTGCACCAGACAAAACCTATTCTACTCAATATGGTCTTTCTGGTGCCGTTTACATCTGTTTTGTTACTGTTTTGTTTTCTTACTTCGTTTCTAGAACAGAGAACGTTATCACTAAGAGCGTGTGAGAACAGGTCTTGACTGATGATGTTTACACTGTGTGCAGAATTATTAGGCAAATGAGTATTTTGATCACATGATACTTTATATACATGTTGTCCTACTCTGTAATGAGGGGTGTGGTGTACTGACATCAACACTCTATATAAGGTATGCTTAGTTATTAGGCAACTTCTTTTCCTTTGGAAAAATGGGTCAGAAGAGAGATTTGACGGGCTCTGAAAAGTCCAAAATTGTGAGATGTCTTGCAGAGGGATGCAGCAGTCTTGAAATTGCCAAACTTTTGAAGCGTTTCATGGCAAATAGCCAACAGGGTCGCAAGAAGCGTGTTGGGCAAAAAAGGTGCAAAGTAACTGCCTATGATATAGGGAAAATCAAGCGTGAAGCTGCCAAGATGCCATTTGCCACCAGTTTTGCCATATTTCAGAGCTGCAACGTTACTGGAGTATCAAAAAGCACAAGGTGTGCTATACTCAGAGACATGGCCAAGGTAAGGAAGGCTGAAAAACGACCACCTGTAAACAAGAAACATAAGATAAAACGCCAAACTGGACCAAGTTAAAAATCTGAGAGAGACATGTACCTGACCTGCGCTGCTTAAATCAAGGCAAATAAACGATGTTCATCACAAAATCATTCCTTTATTCCTCCTACGCGTTTTGGAGCCAGTCCTGACTCCTTCCTCAGGGAGCAGTGTCCAGGTACACATGTCTCTCTCAGATTTTTAACTACGGTGACCGTAAGGAGTGTGGACCCTGCAGCAGCTATTTCCTGCTTCCATGCTGGTTGTGTGCCACACAACCCTTCCAGGTGAGCAGATATAATTTTCACCAGCCTCACCATACATAAAAGATAAGACGCTATCTGCGCTTCTTCCCATTCTAGTGCAAGACTGGACCAAGAAATATCTTTTAAGACTGATTAAATGGGTGACTTGATGGGCCAGAGGCTGGATCAGTAAAGGGCAGAGAGCTCCACTCAGACGCCAGCAAGGTGGAGGTGGGGTACTGGTATGGGCTGGTATCACTAAAGATAAACTTGTGGGACCTTTTCGGGTTGAGGATGGAGTGAAGCTTAACTCCCAGACCTACTGCCAGTTTCTGGAAGACAGCTTCTTCAAGCAGTGGTACAAGATTAAGGCAAGAGATCACGTTTCCACGTTTGGTGGATTTTCCAACTGAGTAAGACAACAATCCATTGTGGTAAATAAAGTGTTAACCCGTAAGTAATCTCCTTATTTGTATTTCCCAGCCCTCCTAGCCAGTAATCTTCTCTTACCTTAATCTTGTACAAACCACCCATCCTGGGTGTGATGTTGCTGGAAGCTGCACGGAGGCACAGATATTCATAGCAAAGCAGCTCTGAGCTGATAGGACCTGTGGTGATGTCAGACCCTGTGACCAGTGACTCGTGAGTCACATAACTGCGATCCATCCAAACGGAGCAATCCAGGAGTGGGCCAGGAAGCCAGCAGCTTTGTCAGAGAGGAGCTGATGCCCGGAGGTGCCCTGAGCAATTTGCTGCATTTTACAGGTGAGAGGCAACCCCTCATTCACCTTTAACTTGCCCCCATTATACCACCAGGTTCTCCCTATGGGAGCGCTTTTATCTTTTGTGTCAAGCTGTGGTACAGGAAGAAGTCAGTATCGTTCAAGAAAAACATGATTTTCATGCAGGACAATGCTCCCATCACATGCATCCAGATACTCCACAGTGTGGCTGGCCAGTAAAGGTCTAAAAGAAGAAAAAATAATGACATGGCCCCCTTGTTCACCTGATCTGAACCCCATAGAAAACGTGTGGTCCCTCCTAAAATGGGAGATCTGTAGGGAGGGAAAACAGTACACCTCTCAGAACAGTGGGAGGCTGTGGTGGCTGCTGCACGCAATGTTGGTTGTAAACAGATCAAGCAACTGACACTCTATGGATGGAGGCTGCTGAGTGTCATCATAAAGAAAGGTGGCTATATTGGTCACTCGTTTTTTTGTTTGTTTTTGCATGTCAGAAATGTTTATTTCTAAATTTTGTGCAGTTATATTGGTTTACCTGGTGAAAATAAACAAGTGAGATGGGAATATATTTGGTTTTTATTAAGTTGCCTAATAATTCTGCACAGTAATAGTTACCTGCACAAACAGATATTCTCCTAAGATAGCCAAATCTAAAAAAAAAAACACTCCAACTTCCAAAAATATTAAGCTTTGATATTTATGAGTCTTTTGGGTTGATTGAGAACATAGTTGTTGATCAATAATACAAATAATCCTCTAAAATACAACTTGCCTAATTCTGTACACAGTGTAATTATGCCCTGATATGTGAGGGCATGTGTCCGCTATTTAGGGTGGTTCTCGCACTGCAGTTTTTTCCCTCATCAGGTTCTATGTAGTTTGTGTGCCAAAACCAGGAGTGTCTCCAAAACTCAGAACAGGTGTCAATCTTTCAATTATAGTTTTTCTCTGCAAGTTCCTCTCCTCGTTCCTCTCCTGGTTTTGGCACACAAATCGGATGGAACCTGATCAGAGAAAAAACTGCAGTGTGAAACCAGCCTCAGGGCCCTTTCACATCAGCGGTTTTTTCAAATCGCGGCAGATGCGGTGAAAAAAACGCATCTGCCGCGATTACCGCATACCGGCTGCACTTGTGGCGCGGTTGCGGTAAACGCCATACTATGTATAGGCGGACTTGCGGCAAGTGCGGTTTTGGCACTTGCGGCAGGTGCGGCCGTGAAAAAAAAAACGCGGCTGACAGCAAGTGCAGCCGGTATGCGGTAATCGCGGCAGATCCGGTGAAAAAAATTTCAAAAAATGCTGATGTGAAAGGGCCCTAAGGGTACCTTTACACGCGGCTACATTTCTTGGGTGGCTACAGGTAACTTACTGGTTGCAGTGAAATCATGGAGAGATTATTCCATTTGTACACAGCAACAAGATAGAACCATGTCTCCATGATTTCACTGCAACCAGTAAGTTACATGTAGCCACCCTAGAAATGTAGCCGTGTGTAAAGGTACCCTTAGGCTACTTTTTTGCGCGCGCTTTTTGCCGCGTTTTTTTGCAACAAAATACGCAGGGGCTTTCACACACTGCGCTTTCTTTACTCTAGAAAGCGCAGTGATGTCACAGAGGGGAGGAAGAATCCTGCTTCCTCCTCCCCTCTGTGACAGCCCCATTAGATTTCACAGAGTATTAATATACACTGTGAAATCTAAATTAAACAAAGGCAAATGTATGTAAAATAAAAAAGAATGAATACATCACCTCTGCGGTGCCTTCTCCCACTGTCCGGTGCTTTCTCCCGCTCTCCGGTTCTAAGTGAGAGGTGTACTGATAAGACCTGTGGTGATGTCAGAGGGGGGGCGTTCCCGGGGCGTTCCCAGCGCTGATTGGCTGTTCGCGGTCATGTGATATGTATCACATGACCGCGAGTGCCCGGGAACGCCCCTCTGACATCACCACAGGTCCTGTCAGAAGAGATCTCACTTGGAACCGGGGATCGCACAGCGGCAGAAGGCACCAGACACCGGGAGAAGGCGTCGGACAGGTGAAGTATTCATTCTTTTTTATTTTTCAGACACTTGCTTTTGTTTAATTTAGATTTCATAGTGTATATTAATACACTGTGAAGTCTAATGGGCGGCCACAGCTGTCACAGAGGGGAGGAGGAAGCTGGATTCTTCCTCCCCTCTGGGAGAATACGCATTGACATATCAATTGTTTACGGAGCTGCGTTTTCTCCCGGAAAACGCACTGCGTATTTTTACGCAATGTCTGCACTGCAAAGTGAATTTCCCATTCACTTTGCTGGCAGACAAAAGGCACATTGCGTATTTTGAAAAGCGCGCGTAAAAAAACGCGGCAAAATACGCAATGTGTGAACGCAGCCTTAGAGGTTGTTCACAAGTTTTCACATTGACCTTGCCCTATAGATAGCTATCAATGTCTGATTGGCTGGAGTCCAACACCCGGCACCCTCGCTGATCAGCTGTTATCGATGGCAGCAGTAGGTGGCTGGCAATATAGTTTTAATAGAAGGCGAATGTGTAGGAGTCCCAGCCGGGTACCAGACGCACCTTGGGTACTGAGCATTTCTGTCATCCGCGAAAGGCACAGATAACAGCTGATCGGTGGGGGTGTCGGGGGATCAGACATTGATGACCTGTCCTGCGGATTTCTCATCAGTGTGAACGTGGACAACCAGAAAATCTGCCATGTTAATCTGGAACAATTGGGCAACAACCAATGCTGACGCTGTAGTGATGCTTTTAACTTTCAGCCACGTTTTTCTGAATGACTATAGCTAAAACAGTCCGTACATAATCCGTGTATTCCTCCCAAATCACGTACGTCCTGTGTTCTTGGTATATTCTGCATTGTGAGAGGGATTTAGTCCAGAAAACACCTTTTAATTTTTAGAATGGAGCAGTTGTGTATTGTAAGACTAAATATTTAATCTTCACTTTGTGTAAGTGACATGTCTTCTGTGTCCCATCCTATACCATTATTCCACTCCGTGCATACGTTTTCATTACACTAAGTGGTATAATGCACGTGGAGTTCAGCAGTCAGCGGGGCTCTGCATTATTGAGAACTGCATTTAATTCATGAATCATTCCTACAAATCTACTTTTAGCAGTAGGGCTAGTATAGCTAAGCGAGGCAGTGACTGGATCTCACATTTTTCTTTCTTAGACTGTCTTCACCTAAAAGGACTGGTAACATCACAGCTCGAATGTTTCTATAGTGTGAGGTCTGTGACACTGTTGCCTTGTCTTCAGCAGGTTGACTAAATGTTCTGTGCTGCACAACTTTTACAAAGTGAATTTTAATGTCTTTGCCTCTGTTCACAACAACTGTACTGAGGTCTCTGTGCAGGTCATAGAGCTCTCAAAGAAGTTGGCTATAATGTGTCTATATGATGACATTGCAACATTTCTTCTTTACTGCATTAAACTGGACTGCTTAGAAGATACAGAATGTTCAGGTGCTGCATTATGAGGGATATTTAACAGTGCTGTCTAACGTTTAGACATGGCAAACTTGGGGCTCATTTAGACTGGCTGATAAATGGGGAATGGGTGTTCTGAGAAACTCATGTAAGGCCCCTTTCACATCAGTGGTCATCCGCGGTTTGTTTTTTTTTCCCGCTGCCGCAAGCCCGCATTATACATTGTATGGGGCTTGCCGCAAGTACACCGCAAGTGCAGCCGTTATGCGGTAATCGCGGCAGTTGCGTTTTTTTCACCGCACTGCCGCGATCAGCGCAAAACCGCTGATGTGAATGGACCCTTAGGTTAATTATTTGTGACAAATACTGGAACAGTTTGAAGTATTTGGTTAGACAAATCTGGACCCGAATAGCTTCCTATTTGCTTGTCACTACTAATGAACAAGCTTAACCCTGCTATTCTGATCGGTCAAAAATGACTGAATTTGAAATTTTTGATTTTATTTTTCATTTTGTTTATGAAGAACCTTGTTCACATACAGTATAATAATTCATCAGGTATTGAAATAAAAAAACTTAAAGTAGCTAAAAATCAAGACTTTAATGGGTCCAGTCAAAAGTTACCGGAAGGTTATAAGTGTATAGTAGACCCACACAAAACAGCAGGGTTAAAGGGTGTCTGTCAGCAGGTGTTTGCTATGTAATCTGAAGATATCCTTACATAGAGGCTGACAAAGTTCAGCAATGCGTCCTTTATTACCCTGTGTGCTGTTGTTTACTTAAGCCCAAAGGTAATAGAACCTTTACTATATCATTGCCTTGACTGCATTAGTCTGAGACATCCTGTTCCCCTCTGATTAGCACCTCACTGTCTATAGACATTGTACATAGAGAGCCTGTTGTGGGTGGGTTAACTTTCTGAGCTCTTCTGCATTGCTAAATCTAAAAACTGTGCAGCAACCCAGTAATCTAAGTAATACAGCGTTGGATTGAGTCTAACTACATTATGCTGCTCTTAGATAAGGTAGCAAAGCCCTGCTGACTGATTCCTTTTAACAATCCTCATACTCGGCAGCACATTGCCCTGTTAAACAGAAGATGTTTCTGAGAACAATGATATATTCTGCCCCCCACAGAATGGCCATATGAGCCCTTAGAGCGGACAGTTATATAATACCCCAGATTTCTCCTAGTGATTCACCCTGTTTGATAATTCCAGTGTACTGTGAGGACACGGGCACACAGACTATTGGGTGAAATTTTTTTATACCTTGTTCCATTTCTGGTATTGGCTTACAAATACTGATGTAAAAACTCACCAAATACTCAACAAGTGCATGAGGCCCAAGACTATCCATTCTAAGCTTACATCACTATTTTGTTGACTTACTTTCTGCTGGAAATGTGTGCAACAATTCTTGATAATGTTTTTAGCCCTCTATCACATGTTAGCTCATACTTTCATGCTTGTTTCTGATAAGCCACGCTCAGCCAAAGTGCGGAAAATGTCCAAAACTCATCCAAAATATTTTGAAAGTTATGATAGATAGTTTTGTTGCATTTGGCTTGATGGATCTGCCTTATTATTTGCAGATGATCATAGCCAAACTAATCACATATGCCAGTTAGGTGTTCTTAGAAATTTCCTTGTCACCTACTTATTTTGGGTAACTTAGATTCTATTTAGAAATGAGCAGATCACTTCTTGTAACCTCGTGCAGGTCAATGCTCTCTGGCCGTGGGAAGGAGTGGGAGGAATTTTCTAACCTTCCAAGATCTCGGCACATCTTCTGATTTACTGTGTTGGCGAGTCGTCAGATGACGATGACGCACTGAGAAACGTGGAAGGTCAGGAAACTTGAACAGCCCCTGTCCACGGCCAAAGAGCACTGACCCGGGCTGGGTTGGGTGAAGTGATCCCCCTCATCTCTAGTCCTATTAGTAGGCTATGTGAAGAATGCAGTCAGCTTCTGGAGAGCTTGAAAGCCCGGACATCTTGGTGTGAAAATACTTAGTCCAATGGTTTATGCTGGTGGAAACAAATTCCTAATTGTGGATCTAAATGTAAAAAATGTAAAGGTAATTTTAGATTCATATACCCTTTTTTCTCCACCTAGCTGTACATTTCCTATGCACTGCTCACTTCAAGGAAAATGTGGGTTAAAAGGATTGCCCAGGAATTATATGTTTATTACAATCTGCACTTTTCACAGTCAGAAAAGCAGTGGGTGCCGTACATCGAGATGTTGTTGGGTGCAGCTTAGTCCCTATTGAAGTGAATGTGAGCTGAGCTGCAGCACCTCAGAATGATTAGTGTGTACTGTGCTCTTCTGGCTATGTACATATAAAGCTCCAAACAACTGTGCTGGGGGTCTGATTAAGGCTATGTTCACATAGTGTTTTTTATGCTGCGTTTCTACCATGGCTTTATGCTAATCTAAACCTGCATTTTTGATTCCCAGTCAAACCTATGTGATTTAGGGCAAAGCTGGGCAGGCACAATGGTTTCATCTTTGCAGAAGCAGTCAACACCTTTTAGGTTCTGCAGCGTTTTGAAAAGCACGAGCATCAATTCTTTTCTATATTTTTGCAGTGTTCTATGGTCAAAGTGGCAGAAAAAACACAGCACACTAAAACCTAGTAAAAACGCACCAAACTCACAGCAAAAAGCACAGGTTTTCTCCTGCCGAAAAATCTGGATTTACTAGAAACGGATGAGTGTCATGCGCATGTCATTCAGTATGTCATTCAAGGGCTGTACAATTGTACCATTATTTTCTCACCTAGCTTCAGTATGACAGCCATATGCAATTTGAGTTTTTTTTTCTCACAGCTATTCTTTTCCAATCATTTAGTGTTCAATGCTATAGAATGGTAATGTATCTAAAAATCGGGTGGTATACGGATGGTCTGTGTCAAGTCCATGGTTTTTTTTTTTTTTTTTTCTCACACACCCGTTGACTTGCATTGTTGAGTCTCATCATGCTGCAATTTTTTTTCTCCTTTTAAACTAAACACAGCTTAGGCTGCTTTCACATCAGCGTTTTACGCTGATCGCACAGTTGCGGTGAAAAAAACGCAACTGCTGCGACTACCGCATAACGGCGGCACTTGCGGTTCACTTGCGGCAAGCCCCATACAATGTCTATGGGGCTTGCAGCAGGTGCGGCAAGTGTGGTTTCGGCACTTGCGACTGCGAAAAAAACCGCGGCATACTGCGCTTTTTTCGTGGCCGCACCTGCCGCAAGTGCCAAAACCGCACCTACCGCACACTTACCGCAAGCCCCATAGACATTGTATGGGGCTTGCCGCAAGTGTGCCGCGATCAGCGTAAAACGCTGATGTGAAAGGACCCTTAGAAAACAATCGCAGATCTGCACGGCCTCATTGAATAACATAGGTGCATGTACAATTCCTTTTTTCTTACATTCCACTCCTCTGAGTTATACACTAGTGTGAATGAGCCCAACTACTGATATAAAATTGATTACCTGTCTTAAGTATAGGTTGTTAATACATAATACAACACATTGTCTTGCTTGGGTTTGGTATGTTAGCCAGCCTTACAGTACATGGATGGGGCATTCTGTCTCCTTCACACATGGCTAATATGGAATATTATTATTCTTCATTATTATAGCGCCATTTATTCCATGGCGCTTTACATGTGAAAAGGGGCATACATAGACAAGAACAATAAGCATGAGCAATACAAGGCACTCACAGGTACAGAAGGAGAGAGGACCCTGCCCGCAAGGGTTCACAGTCTGTGGGATGGGTGAGGGTACATTAGGAGAGGGTAGAGCTGGTCGTGTGGCAGTTCAGTAGACTGAGGATAATTGCAGGTTGTCGGCTTGTCGGAAGAGGTTGGATGTTGTCTTTCAGCTGTAATATTCCTGATGGACTCGTATCAAAGAGGTATTCAAAATGTATTCATATTATCGCTTTTCTGTAGTGCACGGCTTCTGCCATCCTGCTTGGTGGGACTTTGTGATCTTGATTGATAGTTCGTACCAGCGACGGCACAGTTCCACTGCTGACCCAAAGTGTGTACACGCCAATATGGCAAGGAGAAGCAGCTGTGCAAAATGGGAGGGTACAAGAGCTCTGCTGTGTGATCCAGCAATCCACGCAGGTTCAAAGCCCCACTTGTAGACACTATAACAGAGAGCCTGGAGATGTGCGCCCCTGCATAGAAGACCGGCCACAACTGATAAACTGCAGAGGTGGACAGTAACCTTGGCCAAGTGCTGTAAACTATAGAAATAAATATCCGTCCACTCCTAAGAAATGAGAGCATTTTACTAATGAGTAAATTGCAAGATTTCTTGGCTTTACACATGCTGCAATTTTAACCATTTAAAACGATCAGAAAACCCCTTTAATGACTCTTCGTTTCTGGGCTGGATGCCTGTTAAGTTATAGAGTAGTGGACTCTATCCCTCAGTTGTGTAATGTCAATTGCCTCGCTGCAGATGAGTTCATCATTGTGTAGTCAGTAGGGTGGACTTTAATCTGATTTAGTGCAGGCTGATATAATTAATGGTTAATCAGGTGCCAAAACAATAAGTTGTATTTTTCCTGGTCTCTGCAGATTACAAACATGTTCTCCGTATACTTGAATCTCTCCTAGTTGGCACACTTTACCTTTTTTTTGCGCAAGGTCTTATTTAAGCAGCCAGATGCGCTCCAGGGAAAGGCAGGACCTGCATGACCTTTTTTTGTGTTTCTACTGTTCTTTATAGCACTTACTGCCAGCTATTTTATTGACTAGTCACAATAAGGTAGATAACATTTTACTGCTGTTTTTGCAATGTAATTAAAGGGCGTTTCTGAAAAATCAATGACAAATACCAGTAAAGGAATGCAGAAAACTCGCACCCAAAACCTCAAAAAAAGTAAACTCAAGACAAAGCGCCATTATCAAAGTGTGCGTTTAGTGTCTATCAATTTTTCAGTACAAATCTACACGTAGATCTGGTATTTCTTGAAAGCAGAAGACTGCAGCCCCTGTCACACTGAGCGAGATCGCTGGTAAGTCACAATTTGGTGACGCAACAGCGATGTCGATATGTTTGACACTTAGCAGCGACCAGGCCCCTGCTGTGAGATCGCTGGTCGTGTCAGTCACCTAGACCATTTTTTGATCGTTGGGGTCCCGCAGGGCAGCATGCATCGGTGTGTTTGACAGGGACAACGACAAACAACCTCAATACTACAGGTCTGAGAACCAGGGTCTCAACGACCTCTGTATCATTCCGGATCGTTGTTGCATCGCTGGTGAGATCTGACTGTTTGACATCTTGACAGCGATCCCGACAGCGACGCAACAACGATCCCTACAGGTCGTATCGCTGTTGGGAGCGCTGGTGCGTCGTCAAGTGTGACGGTACCCTGACAGACATCAACGCTGAGACTGCTCTGACTCATAAACCGAAGTGTTATGTTTTATTTTTCTGCCATTTTCCTGGAATTTTTTATAGTGAATTTCTAGGACCTTGTAATTGGGAATATTTAATCTTTCTGTACATTCATGTAAAAGACAGATTACAGGATTTATACTGCTTAATACCTATGTACAAATCCCCCCTACACACAGTGCTAATCTGCCGTCGTCTGCAGATGACCACTTCACACACTTTAGGGCAGGGGTCCCCAACTCCAGGCTTCGAGGGCCGCCAACAGTGCATGTTTTGGATAGGGGTTCGAATCATTACCTGTGCATTTGATCACATTAACACTTGTGCAATAGTAAGGAAATCCTGAAATCCTTCATTGTTGGCGGCCCTCGAGGCCTGGGGTTGGGGACTTCTGCTTTAGGGAGTAGTAATGAAACAATGCAGAAAGTTGCAGCTTCAGCATTGGAGTAGTAATGAACATGCAGAAAGTTGCAGCTTCAGCATTGTCAGGATTCGATAAGGCTGCCACAGTTCCCCACAGTGTTCTGCGGAGGGGAACCGCCATGTGAGCGCAGGCCCCGCAAGTCCCTATGTTTATCATGGAGATGCACAGTGCTGCGCTTGACTGCGCATGACCGTGCGCTCCCATTCATTTCCATGTGTGACTTATATGCATGCGCATGCTTGCGTACAAATCACACACTCTTGTCCGCACCCTGAATTCAACATGTCGCGTTCCTAGTGCGGACGACAATGTATGATTTGTACGCAAGCATGCGTACAAATCACACAGGGAAATGAATGGGAGCGCATGGTCATGCGCTGTCAAGCGCAACACCGTGCATCCCCATGATAAACATAGGGATTTGCGGTCACATGGCGATTTCCCCTCAGCAGAACACTGTGGAGGGGAACGCCAATGTGAAGCCAGCCTTATCCAATCCTGACAATGCTGAAGCTGCAACTTTCTGCATTGTTTCATTACTACTCCTAAAGCAGAGGTCCCCAACCCCAGGCCTCGAGTCTGAGTAGATGCTTGTTCTTTAGTGAAAATGGTACCATTATTGTAGAGATAAGATACAGCAGTCATGAAAACTACCCTGGAAGCAGTAAGCAAATGAAGTTGGAAGTGCACTGGGGGCATCTTGGAAGAAGCGAACGAGCGTTGACATGTCTCCGTGCACTTCCAGCAGCATTTGCTTACTGCTTCTAGGCTCGATTTGTCATGACTAGCACATCTAATCTCTACAAAAAAGTGTCATTTTTGCAGGCACAAGGTGCCGGGTTCACATTTGCCCTTGTGAACGCAGCGTTCCGAATGCAGTCAAACGCAAGCGCACTGCGTTCCTGTGTTTAACATGGGAACGCATGGTACCTGCGTTTGGCTGCGTTCAGATGCACATAATTTGTGCGCCCTCCAAACGCAGCCTGTTGCATTTTTTGTGTGTCCGCGGGCGCCTGTTTTATCAGCAAGCGCACAAACAATACATCAATCTTGATGGATCTGCAGTGTCCTCCGCATGACAGCGCAGGAGAACGCTGCGGATCTCATTGAAATCTCTCCCGGGAGGAGGAGATCTCCACCGCTGATCTCAGCCTCCCGGCCGCCGCCGAGACCGCTGATTGGCAGGCAGGGCACCATACTGATGTGAACGCATGCAGAGATTCTCGGCTGCGTTCACATCAGTATGACTGCGTTTGCATCTGCATGCCCTACGCATGTAGACACAATCACAAATGTGAAACCTGCCTTATTCAGTCATACTACCGTGTTTCCCCGAAAGTAAGACAGGGTAGGGGGAACAGGGGGGTCTGCTAATGTAAGGCCACCCCCCCCCCCGAAAGTAAGGCCACCTGGGGGGAGGGGGGGCCTGGGGAATATAAGGCCTCCCTTATTACTGTTCCTTTGGGCTGCTGCTGTTCCCCAGTGTGTCCATCCCCGACGTCACTGCTGTCCTCCGGTGAAGATCGTGGCAGTTGCGGTGAAAAAAACGCAACTGCCACGATTACCGCATAACAGCAGCACTTGCGGCAAGCCCCATACAATGTCTATGGGGCTTGCGGCAAGTGCGGAGCGCGAAAAAAAAGCGTCATACCGCGTTTTTTTCGCGGCCGCAACTGCTGCAAGTGCCGAAACCGCACTTGCCGCACCTGCCGCACACTTACCGCAAGCCCATAGACATTTTTGGGCTAATGTAAGACCCCCCTCGAAAGTAAAATAGGGTGCGACTTTCGGAGGTAAAATTAATGTAAGACAGGGTCTTACTTTCGGGGAAACACGGTATTACCGTACTTTTTTATGAAAGCATGCCAACAGGTTCTCTTTACAGTAATTTTTAAATATTTAATGTATTCTATTAAAAATAACAGTGATATTTAGCAGAACAAATGCAAGGGACTAGCAAAGCATGTGGGCAGCAGGCTGCTGGAAAATTAATATCACTGTGCATTGTGGTCAACGGCGCATGCACACAAATCCAGTTGTTCAGTGCTTCATACATGAGCCCAACAGAGCTGTAGACATGAATCAGCAAGATAAGAATATAATCTAAGGCTAGAGCTACACCATGACTTGTGGCAACAGCAATTCTCAGGAAATTGGCACGGCAAAGAACATCTGGGCAAGTTGTCTGCGACTTGCTGACTTATGACTATTTAGAGCTGTGGGTTTGCTGTAAAGGAAAATAGAATTGTCAATTAGAAGATGGATTCCACGAAAATGATCACATTTGAGTTTCCTTAAAGTGTATATAAGTGAGTCAGGTGAGGCCCGAGGCAGAAAAACCAACATAATTGAATGTATTTGTGACTGTCACAGGAGGATGCAGGTTGAAATAAGACATGAAATTAGACGCAGTCTTGCAATACCACATAGTGATTTCAGTGTCTGTAGACACATGTAGGGTTTACCTAAAACATACATGGCTGCAATAATGCGACGAGAATCGTCTTCATGCTGCCCGTGCTATATGATCGTTGATGAGGGAGACGACAGTCTTCTCGCAGCACCTGCAATATCACAAAGTTGGACTTTTCTTAGGGCCCTTTCACATCAGCGTTTTTTTCAAATCGCGGCAGATGCGGTGAAAAAACCGCATCTGCCGAGATTACCGCATACCAGCTGCACTTGCGGCGCGGTTGCGGTAAACGCCATACAAGGTATAGGCGGACTTGCGGCAAGTGCGGTTTTGGCACTTGCGGCAGGTGCGGCCGCGAAAAAAAATGCTGGCAGCCACGGTTTTTTTCGCGGCCGCACCTGCCGCAAGTTCCAAAACCGCACTTGCCGCACCTGACGCAAGTCCGCCTATACCTTGTATGGCGTTTACCGCAACCGGGCCGCAAGTGCAGCCGGTATGCGGTAATCGGGCAGATGCGTTTTTTCACCTCATCTGCCGCGATTTGAAAAAAACGCTGATGTGAAAGGGCCATCTCTTCCACCACATTTTGCCTTGTGTATTTGAGGCATAAATACAAATCTGTAAGTGAGTTATTCAGATCACTTCATAACCGCAAAACACTAAAATAAACACTATCTTAAGAGGTGGACCGGATATCACCACTATTTCCAGTTGTGCCGCATCCTCCTATGGCCCTTGGCAGTGCACTATAATGCAGCAGGGAGGGTGCTGTTAATCATTGAACCTGTTTAGAAGGTGTAGACTGTTTGGATTCCTGTATCCAGGAAACTTGAGGATAAAGATGCCTTAAATTGCACCTAGCAGCAGGCAATGAGTTGTCTTTTGGAAAATATAGACTGTGGATCATTCACTACTATGGCAGGCGCACTGTACATAGGAATGCTAAAAAGAGCATAAAATGGTCAGATGGAAAGAAAAAGGTGCACCTGCATAAATGTACATCAAAAATGTTTATGGAGAAATATGTAAATGACTGGACATCCTTCAACTACAAAGTAAAAGTGACTAATACCCTATTGCAGTACACCTTTCACAAATTGGACACATGAGCAGATCACAAAGATCTTTTATCACTGTTGGCACAATTCGGAGTGAGATAGCAACATGGATATAAGGTTATGTTCATTCGACATCCTATTTTTTTTATTTTTTTTTATCCCAGGCGGATTCTTTTTTGAACCACTTGTCTGACAGAGCACCTCAAATCCATAACAAAAGAAATAAAATGCACAGCAATGTAAAAGCACCACTGCTGTGCACATGTTCAGTCTTTTGTTACTTCTTTTCATTGCTTCAGACTTCTGAAACCATGGAGCGGTTAAGAGAAATAAATGTTTTCTCAGTTCAGCTTCGATTTGGTCTACTCTTTATAGTTGAATGGACGCACTTAGTGGTGACCTTGCAGAAAACGACAGGAGAGCCGCTGTTGTAAACACTTCAGGAAAATAATTGCGGACGGAAATCAGAAAATTCGAACTTTTTTTTTTAAATCAAACTTCTTATTCCATATTAAAAAATAATCCTGAAATCTTGCAGTTTCCATTCGGCTCTGAACCTCACAATAGTCCTCAATGCTATCCTGTAGATATCACTTCTCAGCTGTCATCACGGGCAGGATTGTAGTGTAAGGAAACACTGCATTATAAAGTTGGACATGATGGCTCTGGATCATTTTCATATGTGTTTCATAAGGGTGTGTGCACACAGTCAGTGAAAGTAGCATGCTTCATCTACTGCATTGTACAGTAGCAGCATAGTGGATGGGATTTGTAGAAATCCCATGCTCGCTATGCTTCACCCGACTGCAGCATTATTTCGGCATCTGTGAGGGTTGCTTGACTTCTGTATCTCCGCAGCATGTTAACTTAATGCAGTGGAGTTGGAAGTGATTACCATCAGCTGCACGCAGGGAGAAGCCACCCTGCTCCCACCGCAGATGGTGAGTACAGGGCGACTGCGGTCTCCCTGCAGATTCCCGCAGGTTCAGTGGCACTGCATCCAACACACCGCGCCTTTGGATTGTGTGTACGCAGTAAAAAACCCCCACTGCATATGAACATAGCCTAAGTCTCCTGTCTGCTGCATACAGGTCAGACACTAGTTCATAGCCGAGGTGACTCATGCTGGGCACAGGAGATGAAGCTACGTTGTTTCCGTACCTGCTGGTCGTAATTATAGCACCACTACTGATATATATGGTGTTGCGTACATTGGTAGGTTCCACTGGGTTCAGTAATATTTGTGCATTGTTTGACATGTAAACCATCTCCTCACATCTACTAAAGGATGACTGAAGTAACTATGGCTCGCTTCCATCAATAGATCTGTGCCATTGTGTGGCATAAATCTGTGATCTTAGATGAAGCTCCAGTCCCTCAGATATTGGGGCACTAGAAGGTTAAATTGTTTTATGTATTGCTTTACTTGTATTATTACATTGTTGTCCATGTGCCATTTATCTCCCAAAGCATTTACTGTTTTCTGCTGAAACCTACTGAGGCTTCATCTGGCAGCTCGATACTGTATAATTACAAGGGATTATAATGAGTAGACGTTATTCCAGTGATTGGATAAACACAGGTGTTGTCTGGAGATCTGTATAATAACTGTATCAATGTACTGTATACAAGTGACTGATTTAGTACCAAACTGCTGATGCTTGAATGGCTGTTGGGCTCATCTTGGAATGATTTCCAAATGGATCTGCCCAGCTGTAGCTGAAAATGGACCTTACCTACATCTGTGTGCTAGAACGCTAGATATGACTGAGGATAGAAGACCTCGATCTGAGAGGAGGGAGTCTGCAAGTAGAGGGGCTGCAAGTAGAGGGGCTGCCTCCCAGGCACTGGAAATCGGCACCTTGGCTATTAAACCAGCAATTGTTTATACCTGCACCAATGTGTGTGTAGTCCACCGCTACTAAATAAATATGCTGTATTACACTTTTATAATTGTTCTAGTTTAAGGCTAACCGTATGTAAGTGACATTTATAGGCTATGTGCAAAATACGCAAGCGTTTACAAACATGCGTTTGTTGAAACGCACAGGCAGACGTGGACTGCAGCATTTTCAGTCCATTAGAAAACCACTGCAATATAACACTATGCTACACATTAGTGCAAATCTGCAGCGTTGTGTTATATTGCGCTTGCAATAGATAATAGATTATATAGATGCAAGAATAGCATTACCAGTCTCGCTGCCTTGTCTCCCCGCTCTTTCTCTGCTACTTCCAATGCCGTTCATTTAGCTCATGAATATTCACCCATTGACCTGGAAGCAGCAGGGAGGCTGATCTATCATCTATCTCATGTAGAGCACATGTTTTTAAGGTATCAAAAATGTATGCGCTCAAAAATTATTCAAAATGTCACATGCTATCACACCGGAAACCGTTAACGTTTCCATTGTAACGGACAGCACAGACATGATGTGAACCTAACCTCACACAATTCACCAGGTACCAAGAGAAGGAAGAGCCCAGAATAGAGGAGACACAGAAGGTAAAAAAAAAATGCTTGTATTGTATACAGCCTTCAATATAGTAAGGGAAGGTAAGTAATGCTGCTTGAGCCTGTCACCAGCCAGTATCTGTACAGGTACTAAGTGCTATTGAGTGCATGGAGGGTGAGGGAACAGATGTAAGGAGGAGGGTCCAGAATCTGGGGAAAATGTAAAGATCTGAGATTTATCAAAAAAAAAAAAAATTGTACCTAAGCACCAATAAGCTGGTAGCTGCTACTTACCTGCCTGTTGTGCCTGGCACCGGTCACTGCCAACACGGAGCAGTCTGACTGCTCCCGTCTGTGATTTTACCGCTTTCGCTGACATCAGGTCAACAGAGGGGCGATGTCACCCCTCTGTCAACGAGTGTCAGAACCGACATCACACTGACAGCGTGTTTCCCCATTCAGCGTGACGTTGACTATGCACCCACTTTCACAGAGCAGAGCTGAAAAGCCGCCTCTGCTCTGTTTACTCTGCCATGTTGTCCCGGAAGGAGCGGTCTCAGACCACTCTGTGCCGGGGGGTGAGTGGTGCTGGGTACAGATGGCAGCTACATGCCTGTTAGTGCTTGGCTACTTTTTTAATTTTATTTTTTTAATAAAAATCACAGAAGTGAGAACAGGGAACAATTGAAGTGCAAACATCGTGTTTTTGTCGCAGGCAAACGTCTATCGTTTTACAATCCCAGTAAAGTGAATAATAATTATGAAATCTCATGCACATGTTGCTTATTTTTTCATTGCAGCATGTCAATTTGTTAAGCGAGTTTGAAGTTTTTTTTTAACCCAATCAAATAAATTGATTAAAAAATACATCAAAAAGTCATGCAAAAAATGCCTGTTTTTCATAGCGATTTTCCAGCCAATACATAGGTAACTGCATCAGATTTTTCTGATGCATATACTCAATGTGTGCACATACCCCTAGATTAGTGAGGCAAGGCTATGGGCCAATCTAATCAAATGTGTCTTTATGGCATGCTTAAAACTAGAAAATAACCTGAATATGTGAGTGCATTCCAGAGAAATGGCACAGCACAAGAGAAGTCTTGGAGAGGGGACTGCGAGGTTTGGATTATAAAGGATGTTGGATCATTAATGGAACAAAGGGCATAGGTAGGGTGGTGGAGGACTTTGTGGGTAAAAGTGATACGTTTATATTGTACTGTGCAGCAGATCGGCAACCAGTGCAATGACTGGCACAGAGTGGAGGCAGCTTTGACCCTAGCTGCTGCATTCAGGTTATATAACGCTGGGTTCACATTTGCTTTTTGAATGCAGCATACTGAACGCAGCCAAACGCATGCGCGCTGCGTTCCTATGTTTAACATGGGAATACATGGTACCTGCATTTGGTTGCGTTTGAATTTGTGCTCTCTGAATGCAACATGTTGCATTTTTTTTTGTGCGTTCGTGGGCGCCTGTTTTATCACCAAGTGTCTGCAAGCACACAAACAATGCATGGAAGTCAATGGATCCGCAGTGTCCTCCGTGTGACAGCGCAGGAGAACGCTGTAGATCACATTAAAATCTCTCCCAGCTACCGAGACCGCTGATTGGCTGACCAGGCACCATACTATGTGAACGCATGCGGAAAAGCTCCACTGCGTTCACATGAGTATGGCAGTCTTTGCACTGCGTTTGCGTCTGCATGCCTGGCGCATGCAGACACAAACGCTAGTGTGAAACTAGCCTTAATGAGGAGAGGGTTCATTGAGTAGTAGGGAGATCAATTAGTAGAGAGCAATTTTCCAGATGAGAACCAATAAGAGGGATTATGGACCAATAAGAGTCATGGGTTTTTGCAGAGTGAAAAGTGAGTAAAGAAATTCATTCTTATGACTTTTTGAGTTGCAGGTGAATGGATATAGGGAGTGAACAAAACATCTGACTGAATATAACCCCAAGATGGTGAGCATTCTTTTTGGGACTTAAGGAGGTGTCGCCCACAAAAATAACAATTTTATGTTTTTATTTTTTATTATTTGTAAATTGGTAGAGGGGGAGAGGACACAAGAAGTTCAGTTTTGGAAAGATTCAGTTTTAGAAGGAGGGTATAATGTTACAGGCAGAGGACAGATTTCTGCTATTTTCTATAGGCAAACTCTAATGGCACCTAATGGCATTGGAGTTTGTCTGCTTCCTCACTGAAATAACAATTTTCATATGCAATTTCCCAGAGGAGCATTGCGGCTTTGTCTCCTCGCTGCTGGCTGGCAGAATACGCTCTACAAGGAGAAAAGCTGTTCCTCCAGACCTGTTATTTTCTAGTAATGTGGGGATGATGTAAGGAGACTGTATAATTGGGTGTCATCAGCATAGGGATGGTAATGAAAACCGAATCTGCTCATGGTTTGTCCAGTAGGGAGAAGGAGGTGGTGGGCCTAGGACTGAGCCTTGAAAGTAAGGAGAAAAAGAGCCTGCAAATCAGAGGTCTGAAGAAAACCAGGATAGAGCTGATAGTGGATCATAGTGTGGAGGAGCTGGTGATCCCCCATGGTTGGATCCAGCAGAGAGATCCAGGAGATTCAGTAGGGAGCAGTGATCACTAGATTAGGTCGTTTGAGGTTTTAGTACGAGCAATTTCTGTAGGGTGTAAAGAGTCAAAAAAAGGGTTTAGAGAGATTGGAGGAGCAGACCAGGTGTTCTTGGAGTTTAGAGTTGAAGGTTGCGACAGGTGAGTAGCGGGGGCTGGAGCTGTGTGGTAAGCATTTGTTATTTCTCTTCCAACATGTCTTCATATCCAGGTTGCAAACAAAGTTACAGAACGTATATCCCGGGGTCTGACAGTGCTTTACAATGGGAATAAAACTACAAGTGCAGTGAGATGATGGTAAAATTAAAAATAAAGCAATTTCCTTACTACTTTGGGGTGAGGGTAGGGAGCGGTATGATTCTATGGTGTTCGTCATGTGGTAAAGATGTCCGGGCAATATGACTCTTCAGGCCAGTATGATTATGGCGCTGGAAGACTTGAAATTCTTCTGTTTTGCTTGTTATTTTTAATTTGTGGTGAAACTGTTTGATATACAAAATTAGTTTGGGTCACCTATACAAGTTTGGGATGTGTGATTGCTTTTCTTGCATACTTGGAGCTGCAACTTTGGCTATAGTGTTGTTGTTTTTTTTAATTTTTTTTTATGAACAGCCTTTATCATGCGGGTTCATTGTATTAACACTTTATACACAGGCAATTTACATAGGACATACTAGTGGCAAAGGGTTGGCCCTTGAAAATTGTTTATTAAAGGGATCCTGTCACCCCCAAAACACCTTTAAAGCTATTAAAACCTGTCCCTACAGCATATTAACACTTTCCTTTTCAAATGTTTTTATTGGTTTTTCAAGACAGGGGTAGTAAATATACAGGATGAACAAACAGGACAGGGTAACAAGATACAAATGGGATACTTAGTGAATTATACATGTATAAGTATTATACATATCAGTCGGCTATTGCCTTAACAAGTCAACTTTAACTGTTGGCGCAGCTTCTATTGGCTTTGGTTTATAAGAAGCAGAATTTAGCCAAAAAGCATAGAAAACCAAAACAAAATAAACAAACAACTGTGTTATGTATGAATATAAATCAATACAATCAAGGGAAGAGAGAGCAGTAAACCCATGAAGGGATCTTTGTTATGTGGGATCGTTCCGAGGCATATCTAGACTATGAGGAGCTTCTCATGTGGGTACGGTTAGAGGGGTTTGTCAACGGCCTTAGTTAAATGTTTTAATGATTTCGTTGAGATCCAGGGTTCCCAATTGCTAAAGTATTTGCTGTAAGTATTGTTCCTGACGGCAAAATTAAATTCAAAAGTACAATGGGTGGAGACTCTGTCGGTGAGTTCTTGGATGGTGGGTATCTCTGAGGACTTCCACTTTGCCGCCAAGAGAATTTTGGCAGTGAGGATAATTTGGGATATTATAAATCTGATGTTCCAGGGAATGTTGGTGATACCTAACGAAATGAGAACCAGTTGTGGGGAGAGGGTAAGTCTCAAGCTGGTAGTTTCTAGGATCAGGGTTTGGACTCTCTGCCAGAAATTAATCAGTTTTGGACATTTACAAAAAATGTGGGACAAGGTTCCAATTTGTGTGCATTCTCTCCAGCAATTCGGGGAGATTTGTGGATCAATATGGTGAAGTTTGGCAGGGGTCCAGTACCATCTGGTCAGGGTTTTGAAGAAGGATTCTTGGATAGACGCGCAACTGGTGTTAGCGTATGAGGTCTCGATCGCTGAGGCTAGATCTTCCAGGTCTATAACGATATCTAGCTCTTTCTCCCAAGCGAGGATATAGGGTAGTTTTTGCATAGTGATGTCGTTGTTCAGGGTTTGATAGATGTGTCCAGTCTTCCAGGTTGAAGTTTTTAGAGGATTGTCCAATAGATCTGTTATGGGTTTCGGGAAGGAGAAGGTAGAGTTTAGATCGATCTGAGATGATGTTATTCGTCTCCAAATCGATCTGTCTTGCCAAGTAAGGTTATATTGTTTTTCTAAGTCATTAAACTGAACTAAGTTCCCTTTGTGAAGCAAGTCAGCTACATGGCGTATACCCTTATCTATCCAGGGGGCATATTAACACTTTCCCTACACTCTTTTTAGCTCCTAAATGCAGTAAATGACATTGCATAAAAACGTTTTATAAGTACCTGCTTAGTGATGATAATGAGTGACTATGCTATTCATAGTCACTCATCAAGACTGCCCCTCTGCTTCATAGCACGCCTGAATAGGCGTGATCTACATCCAGGATTCAAAATCGCGCGTCCCTTCTGTGCCCTGTGTCGTAGGAGGCTGCAGTGTGGCTTGTGACGCGATCCGCGTCATTCCCGGCGCCCTGTGACGTATTTACAGCGGCGCCGCGCTGTGAGCTTCAAAATGCGCACTGCGCATGCGCATTGGGCATGCGCAGTGCACATTTTGAAGCTCACAGCGCGGCGCCGGTGTAAATACGTCACAGGGCGCCGGGAATGACGCGGATCGCGTCACAAGCCACACTGCAGCCTCCTACGACACAGGGCACAGAAGGGACGCGCGATTTTGAATCCTGGATGTAGATCACGCCTATTCAGGCGTGCTATGAAGCAGAGGGGCAGTCTTGATGAGTGACTATGAATAGCATAGTCACTCATTATCATCACTAAGCAGGTACTTATAAAACGTTTTTATGCAATATCATTTACTGCATTTAGGAGCTAAAAAGAGTGTAGGGAAAGTGTTAATATGCTGTAGGGACAGGTTTTAATAGCTTTAAAGGTGTTTTGGGGGTGACAGGATCCCTTTAAAATGAACTTTCGAAAACAAATGTCAGCATATAGATCCATTAAATTGAATGTATTTTATGTACATAGGTTACATCTTCTTGTGTGTTTGCATTTTGGAGATGAGATGGCAGAATGCCAATATTGTCCTCCTGAGATTCTGCCTCTTTGGGGTCACCCAGGTTCAACCTACCCACAACCCACACAAAGTGGAGACCACAACTGCAAGGGAATGAGTGAAGAGGCTAAACGGGGTCACAATTACATAGGAGAGGGACATTTTTGCATTGATTTGGTTACGACGTGGCCTTCTCTTGATTTATTATGAAATATTTTCATGTTCCCATTCATACAAGTAGATTACGGTAAATAATCGACTTTACTCAGCATGACCTGCAATCTTCTGCATTTCGTTTTTCATGTATTGTGCCTTCACTACTCAAACAATAAGATCTGCTGCTTTTCCGCAGCATCTCTCCATTGAAAGGGTTCTCTTTGATGAGATAACATGTAATACAATCTTGACCAATGTCATTATAAAAAAATAAATTTCAGTCAGTGTATTCACATGTTTGAAGGACTCCTATTTACTAATTGAATGTATCCATTGCCTGAACATCAAGATGTTGACATATATGTTGGCTGATTTCTTAAGCAGACGCTATATGAATTAGGGCCCTTTCACATCAGCGTTTTTCGTAATTCGCGGCAGATGCGGTGAAAAAAACCGCATCTGCCGCGTTTGCCGCATAACGGTTCCACTTGCGGCACGGTTGCGGTTTTTTCCATAGGAAGTATAGGGGGACTTGCGGCAGATGCGGCAAGTGCGGTATTGCACTTGCGGCAGATGCGGCAGAGTAAAAAACCGCAGTAAGCCGCGGTTTTTTTCTCTGCCGCACCTGCCGCAAGTGCAATACCGCACTTGCCGCATCTGCCGCAAGTCCCCCTATACTTCCTATGGAAAAAACCGCAACCGTGCCGCAAGTGGAACCGTTATGCGGCAAACGCGGCAGATGCGGTTTTTTTCACCGCATCTGCCGTGAATTACGAAAAACGCTGATGTGAAAGGGCCCTTATAAAGGTACATGGCTGAGGATCAGCCGAGCTTTGGCTCCCTCCTCCCAAACATGAATCATTTCTCCTGGCAGAGGACGATGTTAGACGCATCAGGTCCATTAGTGCTACTCATCAAATTATACTGGATTTGGAATAGATGAAGAGCAGGCCTCGGTCTTTACATGAAATTTACGCTTCATTGAAGAATTTCAGCTCTGTAAGGTGGCATAGCCGCTGCGTCCGAAGCAGCCAAAGCTCTGCAAGTTAAGGAACCTTCCTGATCCCGCGGCTGTGTGAGTCACTGACCGTGCTGTTGTCGTTGGTGTTTTACTGTTACTCTGTGGCGTTTTAAAGAAAACGTGCATTGAAAAGCTGGCTGCAGATTATGTTGATGGCTAGCCAAAGAGACAGGTCCCTGGCAACTTCTTTTCATTCCATTCCCAAAAATAGACTGTCTCTACTTGGGTGTGTATATAGGCAGAGACCTGTCGGTCTAGGGCAGCGTGGCAGAGAGGACTTGCTGTGGACCTGCTTGGTCCCCAGATGGATCTTCAATGTATATTCATTTCTAAAACCTGCAGTATTTCTAAGTAAAGCAATAATAAGCAGTCAGTGTCTGATTCGGCTGACTTTGATTAGTGGTTCAGGCACTATTTATCTTTGTTCAGGTTCTTTTTAGAGCAAGCTTTCAGTCCAGGGACTAGAGTAGGAGGACTAGTAACTGGTGCCACTCACTTGCCAATTTAAGGTCCACTGTTTTTATCCACAAAACATGTCTGCTACTTTCCCAGACTAGCTTGACACCCGCCCGCTTCTCACACTGGCCTGGACTGCTTAGCAATGTGCTTGGCTAGGTTCTTTTTGGGTTCTTTTCTATTATTTGCTATAGAAGTTTGTCTGTTTACTAAAAGCTAAAAAAGGGACTTCTGCAGAGGTTAAACAGGCCCAAAATTGTATTGTATTTGGTTCACCCCTCACAAATATGCTGCATTAGTAAATGATCTTAATAACTGGGGTCTGTATGCTGATTAATGCAATTGGCACAGCCCTTGTCATGCATTTGTTAGCACCTCGCTGTGGTTTGCAGAACACTTGTTCTAATTGTTCTTCCTGCAGCTCTTTCTTATGGCTGAGGCTCCAGCTTCCTATGTGCCAGTTGCTGATGTGTTTAGACAGCAGAGGAGTTGGCTTGTGATCTAATCGCACCTCCACCGCGGTCAGTTCTGCTGACAGCGTCATACTACAGCCTGTGCCCGACTGTCTCTTCAGTCTCTCAATAACAATCGGTAAATTTGCTGGCAGTTTCTGTAGTAATGAAATTCTACATTTTAAGGTTTTTCATCTTCATTCTGCAGTCTGGAAGGAAAACGAAATCAAAGAAAACTAATAAAGGAAAAATTAGATGATCTTGCCCACATTGTGTTTGCAGCATTTTCTGTGTCATCGTGAAAGAGACAGTCCGGGGTCAATTTGTGGCTGATTGCAGCTGAAGAGCAGTGTTTGGTTGAAGAGACGAATCTGTCACCAGGTTTTTGTTACCTAAACTGAGAGCAACAGCACGTAAGGGCAGAGATCCTGATTCTAGTGATGCATCACTTAACGCTGTAGTTTTTATAAAATTTATCAGCCTGAGATTACCACTAGAGAACTAGTAAACCTGCTACAAGGTAGCCCAACCTCACCAGCACCACTGATTGGCAGCTGTCTCCCTATGCGTACACTGAGCACTGCCAAAATTATACAACCCCTGGCAAAAATAATGGAATCACCTGGCTTGGAGGATGTCCATTGATGAGGAGTACTATTTGTCACTCATTAAGTCCATGCCTCAGAGTCTGCAAGCTGTTATAAAAGCCAGAGGTGGTGCAACAAAATACTGGTAATGTATTTGAGTGTTGTTTTGTTTGTTATGATTCCATAATTTTTCCCCTTCTTGGTCTACAAAAGTAACCATTACTGGCTAGCACATTTTTTTCTCCAATAGTTGTTTTAGTGTTTCTTCAAGGCAGAGAGTTGCCATTTGGAATGACTTTAGTTTTGTGCCAAGTCTGTGATCTGCTTTTTTCCTACAAAATTAAACAAATGAATGGACATCCTCCGAGCCTGGTGATTCCATAATTTTTGCCAGGGATTGCTAGGTCTACAGCAGATAAGTGATGTTATCGAAATTTCCTTCACAATATGCTGATCTTACAAGGGGTTGCACAACCTGGTGACTTTCCCGTTTAAAAGGGTTATTCAGTGAAAACATGATCTCGCCTGTCCACGAAATAGGTGATGACATGCTGATCTGTGGGTCTGACTGCTGGGTTAACAGAATTAAATATTTGTATCTCTGAAGCAAGCTTTTAGCCCCTTTACATAATAAAGTTGCAGATTGGGCATTCGAACGCTGCTCCATTCTCTTTAGAGCTACCTGAAAAACTGGAGTGCAGCACTATGGGAAGTGATTATAGCTGCAGATGACCATGTGCTCTGCCACTCCATTCAAATGGGAATAAAAGTGCTCAAGATTGACTATCTTTGTGGGTGCCAGCGGTCAGACAGCAATGCTTGTACTGGCCACAGGTCTCCCAACATGAGCTCTGCAAGCTCATAGATATATGTAAGTGGCTGAGTTCAGGTCTGGAGATCTGCGGCCCCACTCCGTGCATTATGGTCACTGACGTCTGAATGAGCCCTTAAGCCCTTGGCAGCTGGATCAGCACCTAGTAACTAATTATGTGGCTGGATCTTTCTTTTAAGGCTGGAATCACACTGTCCGTGTGATATGAGACTAAGTCTGCTGTGTCACGGATGATAAACTTGGAATGGCCTCCCCCCTCTCTGGACGGGAGAATCAGCTGCTTGTGTTTCTAAGCAGCTCCACACTCCCGTCCAGACAGGGGGGAAGCCATTCCAAGTTTATCATCCGTGACACAGCAGACTTAGTCTCATATCACACGGACAGTGTGATTCCAGCCTAAGATTGATTACAGGTGACCCCTTATGTGTAGAAAAAGTACACATTACATTGTATAGTCATACCTCTTCAAACCACTTTCGCACCCAAAGGACTGACTGCTCAAATAATGTGTGCACTATGGCGGACCAGTCCTGCCCGTCTACTGATCGTATACCCGCTAGGTGTGACTGATCTCTGACCCGGACTTTACATCTCACCGCTGCTTGTGAGCTCCGCGGCTTTGAGCATCAGGAGCTATCAGAATAAATTTGCGGGCAGGAAAAAGCCAAACTGTCCATTTTAGTTGACAAGTTGCTTCTTTTGTATGCACCAAATACACAAGGAAAAAATACACAACATAGCTATTCTGAATTCTCATACATTTTGCTGGCTTCAGTGTAGACATGCAGATTTGTTAAACGCAATGTGGGCACAAAGCCTTAAAATGCTTTTTTTCTCCAGTATTACTGGTGTTCTGCTTCTGTAACTCCTCTGTACACAGCAATGCGGGGTCATCCATGCTAATATTGGTACCTGAAGACTATTGTCAATGGGCAAGCTGTGGAGTAAGGCGAAAATCGCACAGTAAGGGCCATGATGTTGTCTTGCCCCACAGTCAGGCTGGGCTTTAGTCATAGTTTTGGGACATTGGTAGAGGCAGAGCCCATGTTCTTCATATGAAGGTGTCGGTGACCAATGATGTGGACTGTAAACCCAAAAGCACTTGTGATAGTACATGAGATGCTTGATATTACAGTAGAATAGAGGAAATTATTGGTCCTTGTATAGAGCAATACATGCCAGGACTGTACAGACGGCTATCCTCTGTGCTGGTGAATGTCCTGTCCTCTTCTCTGCTTCTGTTGATTCGGAGCTGAGCTTGTCCATAGAGACTGTCCATAGAGACTTGCTGTAGTGTTTAGACTTTGTGTGCAAAAACAAACTTGTTCTAGATAATTAACCAGGTCACATGCATTTACTTCTATTTCAGACCAACAAAACCATGGTTTGGAAAGTAAAGTGTATGACTGTGGGTGCTGGCAGCCCTCATTGGATTATAGATTTATTGCATTGATTCAATGCTCCTGGCATTCTCATGTGATGACAGAATGAAGCTTGTTCTGCATCCACACATGGGACTTGTGTGGGGGCTGCCTAACTATATTGTTTCAGAAGCCAAGCCAGCCCCATTATTCATCATGGCTTCTACAGAGATAGCTGGCTGGGTTCACACTTGCGGACACCTCCGCAGTGTTCTGCGGAGGGGATCCGCAATGTGAGCGCAGCCACCGCAAGCCCCTTTGTTTATAATGGGAGCGCACGGTGCTGCGCTCGACTGTGCATGACTGTGCACACCCATTCACTACCATGTGATCTGTGCACAGTCTCGTTCACACCAAGAACGCGACATGTTGCATTCCTGGTGCGGACAAGACTGTGTGAGTTGTACGCAGGCATCCGCCTGCGCACAAGTCACGTATGGCAGTGAATGGGTGTGCACAGTCATGCGGAATCAAGCGCAGCACCGTGCGCTCCCATTATAAACATAGGGGATTGCGGTGGCTGCGCTCACATTGCGGATCCCCTCCACAGAACACTGCAGAGGGCAATGCCAGTGTGAAGGCATTTGAAAACCAGCCCTGTTCATTCACCTCGCTGGTCAGCTGCTGAAGCAGGGAGGAGATCCTCTCCTGTGTCCGGGCCAAGGCGCTAATAGATATTACTGTCCTGTCGAAAGGTGTATCCTTTGGTACTCTCATAAATAAAGGTTCTGTTTGATTAATTTACAGTTTGAAACCACTTTTTACATATCTGTACAACCCTTTCAAGCTCCTGAATGCACAATATACCCTTGTTTTTATTTATGATGTCAGACCAGCTTTTTACTGTGATGTTTCAGCTTTCTCTACACACTTCCACATGTATATCTAGTGAGCTCATGAGTTGGATCTGACAGACGCTCCACACCCTTCTGCTGAAACAGGCTGGTTTCGCTTATGATTGAGCTACATCATGCAAGGGAAAAAGTAACCTTCCCCAGAGGGAATCTCTAACCCCTCCTTGGTTAATGAAGAAATTTGCATATAAAGTTTTCAAGCCAATATATCTGCAATTGAAAAATTGAGTTTTGTGCAGATCTTCAGCCACTTAATTATGTGGCCAGTTTAATTTGCAGAAAAAACACTGCAAGATCCTCTTTAAGCAAGTTCGATCCAGTTATTAGTGAGAAGTTTGTAATCGCAAAGTATTAGTTGCCATTTGGAGAATCTTACTAATGACCTACATTTAGGCAGTGGAGTTGGGAAGCCAAACATCCGACTCTACTTAATTTCCCTGAATCCGACTCCACGGCCCTGATGACCTACATTTCGGCAGGGGCTATACGGTGATGCCTTCTGCACAGCAGCAATTCTCGAACAGTAATCCTCTGTGCAACTTGTTTCGGACTTTATATCAGACAATTATTTTCTTGCTGTGACTTTGCTGTAAATAAGGCCAAACCGCAGACAAGCGAAGTGCTTTAGGCATATGCAACTTCCATTGAATTTTATGGCAAGTACGGTAAGTTGTGTGCAACTTGAGACCAGCAATGGAAGGTCAGACACATGGAAGCATTTGCCACATTGTGTCGCAGGAGGTCAGAAGTCAAAATGCAACATCAAAGCAATCTCAGTGTTGCTCAACTTGTCTGCATGTAGCCTGTGGCCTTATGTACAACCTCTATTATCATGTAACCTCTAAGTGAAATGTCAGTTTGCTTCTCACTGATATGGTTGTGTGCAGAGACTTCTGGGCCATATGTAGGCAATAAAAGATGGTGAATATTTAATCATTTACATGGTGGTAATAATGCTCAGGTAGTGGTGACTAAAATCTCTGATCTGTAGTTTAGGTAATAGAGTAAAAACAAGCTCCATTTGAACTGTGCTACTGTACCGTGTCACCACTGACCGCTAACCTGAAAAATCACTTGTGGTACCATGTAGCAAAAGTTCCTGGATCCAAAGTCCTAATCTACAAGACTGATCTTGCCTTTAAATTTGCATTTACACAGCTTTTCTTTTCGGGTTTTCCCACTAAATTTTGCTATCACCTATGCACATGATGGGTGATACAGATGAGTGAATAGACAGTCATGACCCTGGTTAAGTGGCCACCTCAGTAGTTCGTAGTCACCGGACGGTCACCCTATGAACTTCCTGTCTTTTTGGAACTTAAGCTCCTCTTTTGGTTAGTAGTTGTGACGTCATGTGCGCGTCACCACATCAGTCACAGCATTTTGGCTGTTGGACCAGAGTCTTCTAAATGGGTTTGTTTGTCTCCAGTGGAAAATATGAGCACATCAGGTCTACTTCTGGGCCCCTCACTGATCATCTGGAGAATGGGGGTCCCAAAGTCCTCTGTGAGAATGTAGTTTGTCCATCTGTCAGGTGCATAGGAGTGGATGGAGTAGTGCTAGTGTGCATGGTACCACTACATTCACACAAGGCATTTTGGGACCTCTGTTCTTTAGTCTGACTTTGAACTCTGACCCCCCCACCCCCCTTAACACAACACACACACACACACACACACACACACACACACCCAATCATCCATTTTTGTTTATGTGGGGATAAATGTATTAACTGATACTGCAATAATGCAGGGGCTGCTCTGTGATTATTAATCTACCTGGCTGTCGATGACATAGTAGATCTGTAGGGACAGGTTTCCTGGGTGTTTTGTCTCCACACAAGATCTGTAATGTCTGTGAGTAGAATAGTTCTTCATCTTCCCCGAGCTTTGTACGTTTTCTCCTGGCAGGTCTCTCCTAAGATGCGCCTGTCTCGATAGCTGTAATTGGAGTATATCTTTGGGTACGTTGCTGTTTATAAATTTAACACTTCGCTTTCTCACATCAAAGCTTTCCTGGAATCAATATTCAGTAGGTTTAGAAATGCAAGAACTTGTAAGGTACAACTCAGAATGGCGCCTCGTGGATGTATATTGCAGTAAGCTGGTATTTGCTGATAGCATTCCCTTATATCTCACGTCTTGTGTTTTTTTTGTTTTTTTTTTTTTTCTTTCAGCAAGCGAGGGCTGAGCAAGAAGAAGAATTCATCAGCAACACATTGTTTAAGAAGATCCAAGCCTTGCAGAAGGAGAAAGAAACACTTGCGGTGAACTACGAGAAAGAAGAGGAGTTCCTCACTAATGAACTGTCACGGAAGCTCATGCAGGTGATTAGATCCTCACACATGGAAGCAGTTTCTCAAGATCAGGCGTCCCATGGCAGACCGTATTACAGTTACAATGTTCACTGGCTCTAGATGTTCAAATAGTGGAATAATTACCCAGACAGAAGCATATGAATGCCACTAACTTTGCCATTTTGTGATTCTGAACTAAGTACCCTATATTGAAGGGCTTATCTGGCACCTCTCAGTTCTGCTTTGGAGGTGAGAGCTGCTTACTTGCAACAGTGGTGCCCTCACAAGTGTAGACTTGTCTTGGGCATGACCAGTAGGTAATGGACGCATCACACTTTTAATTAAATCCACACAATAGAAATATATTGTACTTTCAGTATAGTTTAATGTCTCTTTCTGATTTTGACCAACCTTATTGGTAGGCCTTCTTTCTCTACAGTGCATAAGGTAAGTAGAGTATATCTCCCTGAGGAAGATCCAGCTGGTCAGAGTATGGCATGGCTGGCTGGCCCGCCCAATGATTTCAATGGCTGGTGTCAATTGCTTCTTTGTGGAATTTCACTTCTGACAGCTTTTCTTCTGCCATTATATAAGCTGATGATTGTGTTTGCTTCCACAGCAGAATTGTCTTTGATCAGCTCATCCTTGTAAAGGTACTGTTACACGGCACGACGTTGGAATGATGTCTGCAACGATCTCATGGGTGCACGGTCGTTTCAGACATAATTTTGATATCGTTGGTGAGTTGTCACACGTCTAGATATCGTGGATGACTAACCAACGATGTTGTGAACAGGTATCGTTCGCAAACCCCGAGAACGATCCCTGCTCATTGCTGTGAATGGGCGAAGTCATAAACAACATGGTTATCGCGGTGTCACACACAACGATATACGAGGTTGGCTGATCATCGATCCAATGATTTATCGTTACAACTTGGCAGAGGCACAGGCAACGAGGACGCAACGATGTCGCTGGAACGCCTCCAAACCTGTGAGTCTCAGCGATGTCGTTAACGATGATGTGCCGTGTAACAGGGCCTTAAGTATCACACTGTTCTGGAGCTGAACTTCCATTGGAAGTCACTGATTGGTAGTTCAGCTTTTTTTTTTATTTCAAAATTTTGGACACTCACTACTCCCAAAACCTGTGCCTTTAACCCCAGTGCAAGCCGATCAAACACTGCACATGGCTTGCTCTGAGCCAAGCACCAGCTGCACCCGACCACAGCGATACTCGCTCCAGTGCTTAAGAAACGTAACACACCAGAACAGATTCGCTCATTTTTGCTTGAGACTTTTCTCACTAATGGGTTTGTCAGAAATAAGAAACCTCAATAAGCATTGAGTCTAAAACCTGAGGTGTTAACTATATGTAAGCTTCACAGAGCGGAGCCTAGAAATGCAGAATGATTTTTTTCACCTTATACCAATTGTATAATGGTTTCCAAACAAAATAATGAAGTCTGATCAGTTCCATTGTGTTTTCTCAGCTTCTTGCTGCTATCACCTTAAACAGGAATCCCCATCCTTCTCTGGATTTAGCATGTTTTTATTCCATTTTTCTTTCATTTACCTCTCTTTGGTAATAATCATGTTCATGGCAGGATTGTAGGGGATTAGTCTATTCTGTAGACTAAATATTTCATTTGCTGCCAATCTGTCTATATTGTGTCTAAGGACTTGTGAATGTCAGAGGCACCAGCCCCAGCTTGGACATTATATGCTATTTGCATGGTTGGCATATAATGATAGACAGGGACAGTAGATTAGATTTGTGACTAGTGATGAGTGAATATACTCTTTACTATTCGTTACTTGCACAGATAGTACGGTATTCATGATACTCAGCGAGTATCGCAGGTGCACATAAGTGATGTGTCTATTGTGAACCATCTGACATAAATTGCCCTTCAGTACACAAATGCAGTCAGCACCCCAGTGAGAGCAGATTGAATGGTAAGCTCTCACTCACTGCGGGGTATAGCAAGGTGTTTGATGCAGTGCCCCGGAAATGCTCATGGCCGGATGAGTGTGGGGGGTGCCTATCATAAATTCACTAACATTGGACTCGCTGTTCAGACGAGTACATGAGTATTACAAAGTACTTGTTATGAGTATAGCGATTACGGAAATTTCACTACTCGCTCCTCACTATTTGTGACTATTTAACACTTCCCCTCTTTGCCTTCTGTTTAGCTGCAGCACGAGAAGGCAGAACTTGAACAACACCTGGAACAAGAACAAGAGTTTCAAGTTAATAAATTAATGAAGAAAATTAAGAAACTGGAAAATGACACCATCTCCAAACAGCTAACACTAGAGCAGGTAATGCACTTTACTGTCGGGATAGAGCTGAGCGCAGTACCGCACACATCCCTATGGGCAGGGTGGCGCTGTGCTTGTGGGGAAAACATACATACAGGTGCAATAAAAATTATTCAGCTCCTATAGGAAGTTCAGTTTAAAGGGAACCGGTCACCTCCTAAAAGCTATCTAACCTATCAATACATATCCCTGCACCTTCCTATTAGCATTATAACCATCCCTCTCTATGCTAAATGCTTCCTTTCAAAGTTGAAATACACACTTTAAACTTACTCATTAGGATGATAATGAAGTGGGGACAATAAGCAATTGTCCCAGGGCGTGTTGTTTTGCAGCCTCCAGGATCCAGCCTCTCTGTGCTGCTTTGCTTGTGCAGGCTCTGCTCCTCCTCCTCTCCTCCTCTGTCACTCGCAGCATGCAAATCATTTGTCCTGCCTTCAGCTCCACATCACAGCAGCACAGACAGAGAGGCTGGATCCTGGAGGTTGTAAAACAACATGCACTGGGGACAATTGCATATTGTCCCCACTTCATTATCCTCCTAATGAGTAAGTTTCAAAGTGTGTATTTCAACTTTGAAAGGAAGCCTTTAGCACAGATAGAGGGATGGTTATAATGTTAATAGGAAGGTGCAGGGACATGTATTGATCGATTAAATAGCTTTTAGGAGGTGACGGGTTCCCTTTAAATGGACAGGCTTTCTCCCATTTGCCATAAAACATCAACAATGTAAATGTCTTAACATCACTAATATAACATGGTTTCTCTCAGTCCAACACAGACTGTCACTTTTGACTACTGCAGTCTCAGAATTATTTACCCTTTTATGATGAACATCTTCAGTACCTATTTATGCCTTTCTGACTTTATGACCTGCTGCAAATGTAATTCATAACCATAAACCAACTTCTGGCAGCATTCTGACCAATCTTGACCCATTTCTCATGGACAATGGCCTCCAGTTCACTGAAAATGTTCTAGGCCAGGAGTCTGTCTGCTGGGTTGATGGGACGGATATAGAAAGTAATGGATATCTGGGGGCCGCATTGCTTGTAGGATTGAGTGACATTTTTAGTAATACCAAAATTTTTTGCTCAATGTAGTAATGTCCAAATCCTGAACTTCTACTTTTAGTAATGTCCCCACCCTGGTTCCCTTCTTGTGATTAATGATTCCATACTGGTCCCCATCTTATAGTAATGTTCCTCATCCTTGTCCCCCTCTTATAGTAATGTCCCCGTCTTGTAGTAATGTCCCCATCCTCATCCCCTCCTTGTAGTAATATCCCAATCGTGTAGTAATACCCCATCATGATCCACTGTTTGCAGTAATGTTCACTCCCTGGGCCTCATCTTGAAGTAATGTCCCCTTCCTGGTCCCCTTGTAGTATTGCCCAATCCTGGTCCCCATATTATAGTAATGTCCCCCACCCTGATACCCTTTTTGTAGTAATGTGACCATCCTGGTGCTCATCATGTAGTAATGTCTCCATCTTGTAGTAATACCCACATCCTGGTTCCCTTTTGTAGTGATGTTCGCCAGCTTGGATCACCTTCTCTTTACACATACACATTCTCTCTCTCTCATACTCCGCACTCATACTCACTTTCACACTCACACACTTTCACTCTTAAGGTACTGTCACACGCTAGGATATAGGTGAACGAGATCGTTAGCTATGTCACGTGACCACGATCCTTCCGACATCGATAGTGCGTTGTTACACGCAAGGATATCGATAACAATCTTAAATTTGGCAGCGCTCCAGCTATTTGGAGAAGAACTAGTGAACGATGTAAAACAGCGGCAGGAATAGGAGAATTATGAACGACATTGTTCAAAAAGGTGTCACACTGAACGATGTTACTGCTTCCCAGAACGTTAATTGGACGACGAACGATAGATTTGAGGTCAAGATCTCAAATTTTTGAAGAATGACGCTTTTTTAAAATCTGTAAAAAATTAACTGATGAAGAGAAAAATTCAAAACTTTTTATTTGTAATTAACTAAAGTTGTATTTCATATAAAAAAAAAATAAAAATCCAAAGATATCGGGTAAAAAAAATATTCATATTTCGATCACTTGATATGGAATGACCCATTGCCGCAATAATGGGTATATATTTTAAAATATGATCCCAATATTTTACCCATGTGAACACAAATGCTAAATTTTAAAAAGCATTTCCAACAAAAAGTATCACTTAAAAATTCCCAAAAATGCACGTCTGCTATGCTGTTAGGCTGCCTTCACACTTGCAGATGGATCTGCAGCGTTTTGCAGATGCATCTGCAAGTGTGAGCATGCTGACCGCGGCCCCTATGTTTATAATAGGGCGCACGCGGTGTGAAAGCTCTCATTCACTCCTATATGTGTACTGTCAGCAGGCGTATGCCTGCTTACAGATCACACTCTCCCGCCCGCAGCATGGACGCTACATCTCGCGTCCACAGTGCGGACGGGAGTGTGTGATCTGTCAGCAGGCATACGCCTGCTGACAGTACACATATAGGAGTGAATGAGAGCTTTCACACCGCGTGCGCCCTATTATAAACATAGGGGCCGCGGTCAGCATGCTCACACTTGCAGATGCATCTGCAAAACGCTGCAGATCCATCTGCAAGTGTGAAGCCAGCCTAAGCCACATCTGTACCAAAACTCAAGTTGGGATCGCGATGAGATCTTCTATCACTGTTTTGGCTGGTGTCTGGCAATTTGTGACCTGCTGTTAGCTCTAGTATTTCATGGAGCGCACAGGACATTACTAATCATGAGAGCCACGTACTGGGTCTGTTATACTGAACTCTTGTGATGTCATTTCTGTTCTGTCAGAAGTTACAGTCCCGCGGAGCCATCTTGTACCTTTTAACGGCATTTGTAAAAGGTGACGAAGAGTGGTACATGACAGGGGCTTACTTTATAGTGCCCATCCTGCGCTGAAAAAGGAAACCAAAATGCTGGGTGATGGTTTAACTTTTTGTTTTTCATCCTTTTCCTTGTTTGTGCAAGACAAGGACCTCTTTATTAACTTGTTGCTCCACTCCCTTGATAGCACCAGAATGTTTATTGATCTGGAGGTGATCTGCTAGAAGCTGGTGCCTGGTTGTGCATTATATTTGCAGCAGGTCACAACAGCCAGAGAGGCTCTGCTAAGTGCTGATGCCGCGTTTCTTGAAGGGATGAATGATTCTGACACTGCAGTATTCAGTGGGGGCGGCATTATGTGCTGAATTTGGGAAACCGAGGAACTGCTTGTTTTATATTAGTCGTGTTGAGCTATTTGAGTTGTTCTTATTTCATTAGTTTATTTCAGACAGCAAAAAGTTTGTAACTTTTGCTAATAAACCTAATTTTGTAATAGGGGGATAATAATTTTGGTTCTGTGTGTTAATCTCATGCAATGTTTTCCTATCCTTTTCGTCCTTCCTCTGTACAGAAGCTGTCAGACATTAAGTTCATTGCAACTTTTCTCCCAGCCATGAATCTACATGGGGGGGCAGGGAGGGTAACATTGTTTAATGTGAGAAAATAATTGAAATTTTCAGTAAAAAGAAAAAAAAGCTGACTGTTTCATGTTTTGAATTCTTGGATCCTAGAACGCTATTTTGCCGATCTCTGATTTTCTATACAGTTCTGTTCAATGACTCCTGTTTGTGATTTACATGGATGACTTCTGTCACCGCAGGCTCTGCAGTATCGTCTTTCCCCTTTAATTGGTTACACTTGCATGCTAGGATTGTTGTTGGATATGCCTGAATTGCTGGTGTACCAGATTAGATAGCACTCTGTATGCCTAGTTAAAGGGACAGAAAACAAAGGTTAGAGGATGGTAGATGATACCTGTGAGAGTGGAGAATAGCAATAAGCAGATTTTATCTTCGGCTATGGGATGCTGTACTGATGGCGAAGGCTGTAAATGCACAAAAAAAGATATCGGGTCACTTCCACAACAGCGGTTTTTCAAATAGAGTACAGAACCAGTTTTTGCAGCAAAAGACACATTCTGAAAAGATCCGGTTATTTCCCTTAACCAGGTGGTACCGTTCCAGTCTTTTTGCTTGATCCGTTTGCCTGTTCTGGGTCAGTGTGTAGAAGACCTAAAGTGTTCCTCAACCCTGAACATGGACTTTATAGATGCCCACGCTCTGTGACAGTATCTGTGATTGGCTGTTGCACCCTACCCCATTGCGTCTGTGTTTGGCTGCCAGCCCAATGGGTGGGGTGCCCCACACATTTCACAGATGCTGTCAGAGAGTGGGCGTCTGTGATTTGCTATTGCACCCTACCCTTTGCGTCTGTGACTGGTTGCTGTCACAGAGAGTGGACTTCTTTGATTGCTTGTTTAACAGTCAATGCAGTGAATATTTTGAGGTTAAAGGGTGAGATCTGAAAGTGACCGCAGCACCGAGACAGGTGAGTACAATGCTTTAATCATGGACTCATCTGAAGTACATGTTCAGAGTCCATGCCAGAACACTTAAGCCCCGTTACACGTAACGACGCTCCAGCGATCCAGACAACGATACGACCTGGCCAGTGGTTGCTGGTGAGATGCCATACACACAGACTTACCAGCGATTATCCACCGACACCATGGAGCTCGCTGGTCGTTGCCCCTGTCACACACAGCATTCCAGCATGCCCAGTGCGAGATCACTGATCAAAAAATGGTCCAGGCCATTCATTAACGATCAGCGCTCTCCCAGCGGGGGGCCGATCGCTCCTAAGTGTCACACAGCAATATTGCTGGCGAGGTCTCTGTCACAAAACCTGTGACGTTGCGGTGATATCATTAGCGATATCGCTATGTGTAATGGAGCCGTTAGGTGTTCGGTTCAGACCCTGACCACATGCCAGATCCAGTAAAACCGGATCCGGCACTCACAGACTTGAATTATAACGATGTTGTATCCGGTAGAGATCCAGTAATATGTGATTATGCCATGTTTAAAAATAAAAAACCCCGTTGCATGCAATGTTTTTTGGACATCACAACATACCAGCATCCAGTAGAAACCTGATGTTACTGGAATCCATTGAATGTGAATGGGCAAAAACAGTTTCCTTACAGGATCCGGATTTTGCAGAAAAACTGGATCTGTGCCTGAATTGAAAAACTCCGATGTGAAAGTGGCCTAACAAGACTGGAAGTGGCCGACTTGTCGTATTATAGCTTTGGGAAGTCTATCCATGATCTTTTGAAGTAGATTTCGATTCCATTAACTCTTGTGACATTTCTGGCTTGCCTGTAATCAAGTAGCATTGGCTATATATGAAGGTATCTTCACATGCTGTATAATCAAGTCTGCAGTATTTTACTTTAGTATGTAAATGGTAGGTTTCACTGACAGGTCTGAGTGCAATGCCTTTTATGCAGAGTTCACTATCAGAATACACAAGAAGCACATATATGTCTATATATATATCTATGCACATGTCCTACATTTAGCATATGAACTGCAAAAGCAGTGCAGATTTTTTTTTTTTTCTCTAGTCTAATGCATTTTAGGCTATGTCCACTAGATGGCACTAGACTAGTATTTAAGCAAACTAGAAGTGTTTGCAAATTGTCACTTGAGGAAGTTTTTACTCTGCCACCCAATAAGGGTAGCAATCCTTGTAGTCATCGACTCTTTAACAAGTCTTTTGATATGATTTAGGATTTGTGCCAGATCAGAGCCCCAACCTGCAGATGCTGTGTTTCGGGGTGACTGCCTCTCATCAGTGCAGTGTGTGGGAATTCTGACCTGGCTGTATGAGAGGCTAAGACGAGGTCTGGGGGACTAGTAGGATCCAGGTGATTGTAGGTTTCAGTCCTCCTTGTGCTCAGTAAATGCAACTGAGGAAGATTCATAAAAAGAACCTGAATTAGATTCCAGTTACCGATTTTCTTATCTGCTTCTCTGAGCCTTTGGTTTTTGAGAATCTGAATATATAGTTCTAGACTGTCCGTTGTGCAACCTCATACGTCATGAATCAGGAACACACCAACAAGTGGACGTATGCAGTATGTCATCTACATTCACTTGTTAGATAATAATGTGCAATCAAATAGCTCTATTTATTTGTTGTTTGGATAAAGGATCAGTTTTCTTCTGCCCTGGTCTCTGCATACATTCATTTTATACCAAATTATTTTTATGCACTCAGCTAAGACGTGAAAAGATCGACCTCGAAAACACCCTGGAGCAAGAGCAAGAAGCACTGGTTAATCGTCTCTGGAAGAGGATGGACAAACTTGAAGCGGAGAAAAGGTTGGTCTTTCATGTGTAGTGCCTTTTATGGGTACCTACTAATAGCTTCATATGATAAAACTGTTTCTAAGATGTCTGATGTAGCTTAGATGTGGTGACTACGGGATGACTCCTCCAGCTGCTTCCCACCTGCTACAGACCCATAGGCAATGAAGAAAGTGGGAGCTGAACAAGCGCAGCCCTTTGCTTTTTTTGTGCCGGTCATTAATGATCTTTACTCTGGAGTGTCGCCTAGATAATAGATTTTGCAGCTAATGGGTCAAATGCTAAGCACCCACAAGAGAAGACAGATTCGGTATTTTTTTGTTTCTGCATTCTTAATTTTCCCGCATGAGAATATACAGGAACCAGGCTAGAAAGTGGATTGGAATCTGCGCCACTGTGAAAAGATGAAGGTGCAGTGAAAATCGATTTTTGGTGGCATCTCATGAAGAAGCATGGTTCGCTTTGAAACGCGTCAAAATACATCCGCATAAATTACTTCAGTGCATCTGGACTGTAATCTTTTCTCAGCGGCGCAGATTTAAATCCACTTTCTATCCTGATTCCTGTACATTTGTTTCTGCCTTCTGGGGTTGTGGATGCTGCAGCAGTTGTTTCATCTTTTCCATTGGTTGAGTATCTCACAACCCCGCAAGGTGAATGTACTGGCTGTATACATCTATTTTCTGGTCATCATAATGGGAGACCCAGACAATGGGGTTAAGGGCACTGCCCTCCGGAGGCCACACTAGGTACTACAAGTTTGTAGACACCGCCCCCTCCGCTTATAAACCCCTACCGCAGGGAATATCCTCAGTTTTTAACTTAGTGTGCTCGGAGGTATCACACGCTTTGCTTGCACTTCACTGCATTCTCACTACTTACGTGATGGCGTCTGAAGACAAGGTAATATGGTCCCTGTCGGGGACCTTCGGCAGTCTCCCTGCTCACCCTTAGGGAACACGCAGGTCGAGGTACCGGAGGGCCTAGAGCCTGGACACTTTGTGTTCTCCCGGTACGCTGTCGCACTCCTTCCCATCCCTGTTTGGGGGCTCTGGAAAGTGGGAGACTGGAGCCTTGCACAGCTCCGCTCCGTCCGAGGCCTCCCTAAATAGTGCTTACAGACCGGACTGGAGCCAGCCCAGTCCGAGGCCTCCCTAAATGGTGCTTACAGACCGGACTGGTGCTGCACCCCCGTCCGAGGCCTCCCTAAATGGTGCTTACAGACCGGACCGGCACTGAGGCACCTTGTGTGTCTCCGGTGTGCCTGGGGGTAGTGTCGGCACTATATATGTTGGGACACTCAGACCGCGCGCAACCCTCGGGTCCGCGGTTCTGGCGGTGGACCCCGTGCTGGGGCCACTCTGGCTGACCGCCCTGTGTCTCACAGGGGCTGCGGCTGTCGGCTCCAGACTTTGTCTGCAGCCTTAGTATTGTGTTTTGTGTCACGGTACTTTCCCGCGCTGCGGGCCTCGGCGCCTTCATTACTGGGGCTGCCTGAGGAGATGGAAGCAGCCCAGGCGGTGACGTCATTAATGGGCGTGCGTGTGGCTTCCCGCGTGTTTTCGGCTCCGCCCACAGTTGATTTGTCGGCGGCCATCTTCCCCTCACTTCCCGGCTGGGATCTGCTTGAAGTGCACGGCTGCACTCATTACAGGGGAGACCGGAAGACTCGCGGAGGCCACACACGCACACACCGCTTCCTCCACCGCATTACTGCGGTCGGTAAGCCGCCGGTTGTACCGGTTTTTTCTTTAAAGATTGGCTTATTCCCCCTGCTGTGGGAATGTCCTCAGCTGGGAAGAACGCTGCTAAGGCGGCCAGTAACACCACTACCTGTGCTACATGCAACGGGACACTGGTGGAGGGGTCCTGCAATAACTGCGGACGCCCAGAGGCCCGGGCTGATACTGCTGAGACAGCAGCTTCGGTGCTGTACCCTGTGGTCCATGTGGGCCCAGGGCCATGGGAGACACAGAACAAGATAAATGAATCTATGTTATCCCAGCTGTCCTCCATGTCGCAATCCCTGGAGGTACTGACCAGGAGACTGGAAAATCCAGCGGCTCCTTCACATTACCCCAGGGTGTCCCCTGCCTCAACTATGAGACCCCTTAAGCGGACTCGACGTGAGGATTCACCCAAGCTCCAGACACTCTCTGAAGAGGAGGGTCTCTCTGAGGGGGATGAGGATGATGGGGGTTCATTACTCGGGTCCGTGTCAGAACCACCAGAGGGGGTGGAGGATCTGGTGTCCTCCATCAACAAGACTCTGCGTCTCGTGACACCCCCTGAGGAGGTGAACGTTCACCCGAAGGAGGTCTACCAATGGCTGCGGCCGGAGGCTAGACCAAGTGGTTCCTTTATGGACCACACTAACTTTGGAAGGGTGGTTAGAGCGCCCAGGATTCATCCTGGACGGCGTTATGTCCGTAAATCCAAGGACAATCGCTTCCCCTTCCCTGAGGAGGTGCTTCAGGAGTGGTCGCAGTCCCCTAAGGTGGACGCTTCCATGACCAGGATTGCTGCACGCTCTCTGTTCTCTGCCTCTGATAGCTCCTCATTGAAGGATGCGACTGATAGACAGGTCGAGCAACTCGCCAAGTTTTCTTATGAGGCTGTGGGGTCTTCATTTGCCCCTAATTTTGCCGCGGTCTGGACTCTGCAGGCGATCACCTCCTGCTTGGATGGTATCGCGGACCTGGCAGGGTCCAGTTCAGAAGTCCTGGCGCTTACTGATAGAGCAAGGGCCTATGCGGATTACGCCAGGACGGCAGTACTGGAAACTGCAAATCGCTCTGCTGTGGCTTCGGCCAACGCTATAGCGATCCGCAGGTTATTGTGGCTGCGTCTTTGGGACTCAGATGCCACGTCTAAGAAGATTTTGCAAAATCTTCCGTTCTCTGGCGACAGGCTTTTTGGTACCGAACTGGACAAGCTGATAAAGGATTCTGCGGAGTCAAAGATTCCACAGAATAAACCTAAGCCACGGTATACCGTGAAGAGGAACCCAAAACAGTGGTCCTTTCGGTCCAGTTCACAGCCATCAGCATCGTCTGCCCGTGCGGACAGAGGGAACAAGCCCTCTACTCAGTGGCGTCCCAAGGGTCGCCAGAAGAAACCGGCGGGGGCAGCGGCTGCCACCCCCAAACCCACTTCCGCATGACTCGCTCTCTCATCCTGCCTCCCCACAGGTGGGGGGCCGCCTGTCTCTTTTTCGGGACAGATGGCTACTCCAGGTCCAAGATCAGTGGGTACGAGATATAGTCTCCAGAGGCTACAGGATAGAGCTGACGTCTCAGCCGGCACACACCGATTCCATCGATCGGTCCCGTCTCCAGAAAAGGCTCAGGCTTTTCATCTGGTGTTGGAGGGTCTCCGCAGAGACTGAGTAGTGGTCCCAGTGCCTTCCGGGGAGAGGTTCCGGGGTTTTTACTCCAACCTCTTTATCGTCCCAAAGAAGGACGGCTCTTTTCGCCCGGTTCTGGACCTCAAGTTGTTCAACCGTCACGTGTTGGTTCGGAAGTTCCGCATGGAATCCCTGCGCTCCGTGATAGCGGCTGTGTCACAGGGGGACTTCTTAGCGTCCATAGATATCCGGGACGCTTACCTTCACGTGCCCATTGCACCAGCTCATCAACGCTGGTTAAGATTCGCAGTGGGGGACGAACACTACCAGTTCGTGGCTCTCCCTTTCGGTCTGGCCTCGGCTCCGCGGGTGTTCACAAAAGTGATGGCCTCTATGATGGCTCTCCTGCATGTGCAGGGACATGCCGTCATCCCCTATCTAGACGACCTTCTGGTCAGGGCGCCATCGGAACACCTGTGTCGGGTGAGCCTGGAGGTGACCATGAAGTCTCTGGAACATTTTGGGTGGCTTCTCAATGTTCAGAAATCGACCCTGGTTCCGACCCAGTCACTGACATATCTGGGCATGGACTTCCACACAGACTCAGCCCTGGTGTCTCTGCCACGAGCCAAACAGTTGGCCATCCATTCAGGAGTACAACAGGTCCTCCTGTCGCCACAGTCATCCATACGAGTGTTGATGAAGCTGGTGGGACGTATGGTGGCAGCAATAGAGGCGGTGCCTTTCGCACAATTTCGCCTCCGTCCTCTCCAGCTGGAGATTCTCCGCAGATGGGACAAGAGGACGATTTCTCTGAATCGGCTGGTGACTCTTTCTCAACCGACCAGGGATCCCTGCAGTGGTGGCTACTACCACGTCACTTGTCTCGGGGCCGGTCTTTCATCAAACCATCTTGGTTAGTGGTGACCACCGACGCCAGTCTGACGGGCTGGGGGGCGGTGTTCTTACACCACAGGGCCCAAGGCCTCTGGACTCAGTCGGAGTCGGCGTTGCAGATCAACGTGCTGGAGATCAAGGCGATCTATCTGGCGCTCCTGGCGTTTCAGAGATTCCTCTCAGGACAACCCATTCGGGTTCAGTCCGACAATGCGACGGCCGTCGCATATATAAATCATCAGGGAGGAACCAGGAGTGCACAGGCTCTGGCCGAAGTCCACCGCATCCTATCCTGGGCGGAGGACAACAACTGCCTGATTTCCGCAGTTCACATCCCAGGGGTCGAAAACTGGAAGGCCGACTATCTGAGCCGGCAGGGGATGGACGCCGGAGAGTGGTCTCTTCATCCGGATGTCTTCCGAGACGTCTGCAGCAGATGGGGCACTCCGGATGTGGATCTGATGGCCTCACGGCTGAATCATCAGGTGCCGCAATACATGGCGAGGTCGTGGGATCCTCAGTCTCTGGGAGCAGACGCTCTGATCCTGAGTTGGTCCAGATTTCATCTGCCGTATGTGTTCCCGCCTCTAGCTCTGATTCCCAAGGTGTTGTGGAAGATCAGGACGGAGTGCAGAGTGGCCATTCTAGTGGCTCCGGATTGGCCCAGGAGGTCCTGGTATCCAGACCTGTGGCAGCTGTCAGGCGGACACAGGTGGGCTCTTCCAGAACGCGCAGATCTTCTCACGCAAGGCCCATTCTTCCACCTCAATTCCAGGGCCCTCAGATTGACTGCATGGCTCTTGAGGCCTGGCTGCTGACGTCCAGGGGTTTCTCCTCTACAGTGGTTGCCACTATGAATCGGGCTAGGAAACCTGTTTCGCGGAAGATATACCACAGGACGTGGAAAATCTTTTTCGCCTGGTGTGCTTCTGGTAGACGGTCACCTTGGCCCTTGTCGGTTCCGACGCTGTTGGCTTTCCTTCAGTCGGGTTTGGAGCTGGGCTTATCCCTTAGCTCCCTGAAGGGTCAGGTGTCAGCGCTGTCTGTGCTGTTTGACAGACGTTTGGCGCTTCTACCAAAGGTCCGTCAATTCCTACAGGGGTGTCTCGGGTGGTTCCCCCCATATAGGCGACCACTGGACCCTTGGGACCTTAACATGGTCCTGGCGGCACTTCAGAAGCCGCCGTTTGAACCGCTGAGAGAAGTTCCTCTCTCTCGTCTGTCCCAGAAAGTGGTCTTTTTGGTGGCGATTACGTCTCTGAGAAGGGTCTCAGAATTGGCTGCACTTTCGTGCAAGTCACCCTTCCTGGTGGTTCACCAAGACAAGGTGGTGTTACGCCCACGGCCAGAATTCTTGCCTAAGGTGGTGTCCACTTTTCACCTGAACCAAGAGATTGTGCTTCCATCATTTTGTCCCGCTCCCGTTCATCAGGTTGAGCGCGACCTTCACACTCTGGATCTCGTGAGGGCTGTACGCATTTATGTGTCCAGGACTGCCTCCTTCCGGAGTTCTGACTCCTTGTTTATCCTTACGGCGGGTCGCTGTAAGGGGTCCACGGCATCAAAATCTACCTTGGCCAGATGGATCAAGGTGCCCATTCAGGAGGCCTACCGTTCTTCCGGTCTGCCTCTCCCGGTGGGATTGAAGGCGCACTCGACTAGAGCTGTCGGTGCCTCCTGGGCTTTGCGACATCGAGCTTCTGCTCTACAGGTGTGTCAGGCAGCCACATGGTCAAGCCTGCATACTTTTTCTAAGCACTATATGGTGCATGCCCATGCCTCTGCGGATGCAAGTCTGGGCAGGCGGGTCCTCCAGGCGGCGGTTGCCCACCTTTAAAAAGGGGGACCATGTGTTATCCGTCTTTTGAGGAACTCTTCCCGCCCTGGGGTATTGCTTTAGGACATCCCCATTGTCTGGGTCTCCCATTATGATGACCAGAAAAAAGAGAATTTTGTTTACTTACTGTAAATTCTTTTTTCTTTAATCATCAATGGGAGACCCAGCACCCACCCAGTGTTCCGTTGGTTGTTGTCACATTTGACTTGTTCCCAGTTGGAACAGTTTATTCCGGGTTGTTGGACCGTTTGTTCACGGTTTTTCTCCCGAGGTTTCGGGTGTGGTTATTTTTTTGTCTCCTCGCAGCTTATGGACCAAACTGAGGATATTCCCTGCGGTAGGGGTTTATAAGCGGAGGGGGCGGTGTCTACAAACTTGTAGTACCTAGTGTGGCCTCCGGAGGGCAGTGCCCTTAACCCCATTGTCTGGGTCTCCCATTGATGATTAAAGAAAAAAGAATTTACGGTAAGTAAACAAAATTCTCTTTTTTAAGGCCACGTCACACGCTTTAATTTAATGAACGATGTTGTTAGCAATCACATGCACGCATGATCGCTAACAACATTGTTCAGATCGCTGGTGAGCTCTCACACAGGCAGACTCACCAGCGATCCGGACCAGCGAGCAAGCTGGTATTCAAGGTAAACAGCGGGTAACTAAGCGCTGCATGGCGTTTAGTTACCCACAGTTTACCTTGGATACCAGCTCCCGGCGCTTGCGGTGAGGCGCTGGGAGATAGCTGGTCTCCCACTGTCGCACACAGCGATGCTCAGTGTCCAGTGGGCGACAATCGATAGATTTGTGAACATGTCCATAAATCTGCAATCGACAACTGATCGTTGACAGGTGTCACACGCAACGATGGTATTCACGACATTGCTGCAGCATCACCAAAATTGTCACGTTCCAACGATATTGTGAACGATGTTGAAGCGTGTGACGTGGCCTTTAGTCTTATATGGGTAATACCCTATTGTGCTTTTATATCCACAGGTACTGATCTTCCTTCATGAACACTGTATACCCAATAGAGGCAGCAGCGCTGAAGTCAAGTCAGATAGTCCCAGATTGTTCCAAATACAGACAAAACAAATGAGAGAAAAAAAAAATCCTTTGGGGAAAGGCAAATCCTAAAAAAATATATGCATGGTCTACAAAATAATAAACCAAGGAAATCTAAACAAATTTTAAACAAGGCCCTCCCACCAGGTGGCCACCTTAATTAAAACATGTCGTTTATAAAATCATAAGGTGGTTTTGTGGAAGAACTTTTTTTTTTTTTTTTTTTTTTTTTTTTTAGTAAACCTAAAGTTAAAGCTGTAGGACAGAGAATTTGAGTCTATGGATTTCACTTGCATGATCCTCGTTTCTACAAGAGCGATTTCCATAGATGTCTGCGAGCAGCATAGTGGAATAAATCTGGACACACAAGACTCATCCAGACGTCTGTTTTTATTGTACAAATGCTTTCCGCAGTTTTCACAGTTAGCCCTCATACCTATAATAGTAAATGGGCTGTTCTCATATCTGTGATTTTCTCACCAAGCTTCCGCAAAGGATAATAAACATTTGACTATTAATCCATGTCAGATCAAAATTAGTAATGCAAGTCTATGGGTCCTTCATGGAAAAAGAAAGGGTTAGATGTTATCTTTCCTGTTTGACAATATCTGTAACATGTATTTCTTCCTAATGTGCAAAGCCTTATATAGCTATGTGTTGTCTCTCCAGAATTTTGCAGGAAAAATTAGACCAACCAGTGTCTGCTCCACCATCACCTCGCGACATATCGATGGAGATAGACTCCCCAGAAAACATGATGAGACACATACGTTTCCTTAAGAATGAAGTAGAGAGGTTAAAGAAGCAGCTGAGAGCCGCTCAGCTACAGCGTAAGTAGCCCTAGGCTCTGTTTATCTGACCTTCTCCAGCCTCATTACTTATCTGTGTGTCTCTGGGGTTGATTCATGAGGATTCGCCCACACGGGTCAGACACACAGATGGAAAATCCGATCTATATTACAATATCACAGAGTGGATGAGCTTTTACAAAATTTACGCAACAGAGAAAATCTGCAGCACAAATTGATTGGCCGACGCTGTACACTTGAGCATCAATCACAATCTTTTTCCCAATTCTAGATCAAATTTACATTAAATCCAGAGCATTCCTAAGATATTTATCTTCTATGGTTGGATTTTACTGCTCTGGAAATATTGTGCATAGACCTTCCCTGATGATCAATTACATTTTTGTTGTACAACTAGTGTTGATCTGCATTGAATAACAGGCAGAAACCTATCCTGTGTTTATACATAACAGAAAAAAAAACGTTTTGTATTGTTTTTCTCACAATGGACAGAGTGCAAAAATCTACATGAAAAGTAACTTTATACATTTATTGTATTATTTTCTTATACTGACCTTGAATTACAGACTGATCCCAAGTGTTGAATTCATAATCCTGCAAACCTCATAGCTGTAGAAAAAGACATTGGCCACACATCCAAAATAGTCGATCTAATGTCGCAAAAATTAATACCTGAACATGAGCTTTAGTTCTCAGAATGTTAAACTTAGGCCCCTTTCACATCAGCGTTTTATGCTGATCGCGGCAGATGAGGCGGTTTTACAGCATCTGCCGCCTAACCGTCACACTTGCGGTTCACCTGCGGCAAGCCCCATGCAATGTGTATGGGGCCTACGGCAAGTGCGGTATAGTTGCGGTTTAAGCAGTTGCGGCCGCAAAAAAAAGCGGTAAGCAGCGTTTTTTTTCGCAGCTGCACCTGCCGCAAGTGCTGAAACTACTATACCGCACTTGCCGCACCTGCCGAAAGCCCCATAGACATTGCATGGGGCTTGTTGCAGGTGAACTGCAAGTGTGACGGTTAGGCGGCAGATGCACTAAATCTGCCACAATCAACGTAAAACGCTGATGTGAAAGGGGCCTAAGAGCCTCATTTTCAGTTTTATTAATTTTTGCTTAGTCTTATTAGATCAACTGATTATTTTGGATGTGCAGCCCATGCCTTTTTCTTTAGCTGGGATGAGCATAGTTCTGCAGACCCTTGAGATCTGCCTGCATTTTGTAGTATTTTTCTGGTGATTTCTGTATAATATTAGTGAGAAGCTTGTCAGTTGCTTGTAATGATGAGCGATGATGTAATGTGAACTGAAACTCAGTCAATGTAAAACAAGTAATGCGAAGTATTTATAAAGTGAAGACGTCATTCTGACATACTGTACATGTGTTTAATGGTTTGTATCCAGATTTAACACCAGGGCCACCGCCATTCTACAAAACGTACTGTGGCATGAGAATCTTGCATTACATCACAGGCACACAAATATATCACTCCAGTGTGAATGACATTTCATTCACCTTCTCCATAAACGTGCTCACTCTGCGCAACCAAGTATGTTTGATCATAAAGAAGGGGCAAACTGTTAGCAAATTCATTATGTTCCATTAACTTGGTCTATGGAAATTCCCAGAAAACCTTGGTAGCAATATATACACTTAAAGGGAACCTGTCAGACTGTTTATGCCCCTCCAGCTATCACTGTCTGTACCTATAGCTTCATAATACTATTCTAATCTTCCCTGTCTGAGCTCAGAGTGTAATGTGAAAGGTGAAAAAAAGCATTTATACACTTACATTTCCTTATGTAATGAGGCAGTCAGTCCCCAGGTGGGAGGACGGGGACTGTTTGGCAGGTTAATAGTTAACATTTCAGGCTTGTGCTAGAACATGTTGGGAGACCTGATGTGATGTCATAATCATGTGACTACAATAGGCGGAGCTAAGTTCCCATGGAACATAATACGTTTGGCTTAGCCCCGCCCACTATGGTCACATGATCGTTGCATCACACAGGTCCTTTAGCCATCCAAGTTAATAGTGAGTTAACTATTATCCTGCCAGACAGTCTCCTTCCTCCAAGGTGGGGACTGAAATATAAGTGTATAAATGCTTTTTTTTCCACCTTGCACATTACACTATGAGCTCAGACAGGGATGATTAGAACAGTATTATGAAGCTGCAGGTACAGATCGTGATAGCTGGGGGGCATAAACCACCTGACAGGTTCCTTTTAACAGGTTTTGTGGTTTAAGAAATCTTTTGTCTTCTGGCTAAAGTTTGTTACTGTTCTTCCCCTGGCAGCTCCAGCACCATTTCCTCCACTGCTGCTGGTTGCTTATTGCCTGCAGCTCTGATTTCACACTGAGGGCGCTGCAGCTATTTGGCGAGACTGAGGGCGCTGCAGCTATTTGGCGAGACTGAGGGCGCTGCAGCTATTTGGCGAGACTGAGGGCGCTGCAGCTATTTGGCGAGACTGAGGGCGCTGCAGCTATTTGGCGAGCTCATTGGTCGTGATGTCCACTTGGGAATAGCTGCTTGGGCAGTTTTTGTTTTTATTTTTTTCCCCCAGATCTTTTGTGTATTTTTGGGAGTACTTTGCGTATTTTTTTTTTTTTTTTTTTTTCTGTAGACCTTCCTATACTGCAAAAATAAAGCTTTATTTTTCATTTTCTGATGACCAAGGAGTTATTTAATAAACTGTGATAAAGCATTGTCTTCCTTGCTAAGCTAATTCAGGTGCAGATGATAAATGAGGCGGATGATGATCTGTGACATTTGCTCTTGGTTTTGTCCTTGGATATTTTGTTTTCTTGGTATTTTCATGCGATAATAAAGGCTGTTCTTTGTTGCTTATCAGATTGTGCAGGCCGCTTTTATCAGATGACGTGTTTCACAAAGCGAATTACAGATGGGCCGACCTCTAGATCTAAGAGTTTTACTCTTGAAAGCTGAAATGTAAAACTATCGGAGATGGTGTGCACTGGATGAGATGCAAAATATCTACATTATTGGTGACCTCTTCCCTTACCATAACACCCTGCATTTCAACATAGTCTATTGTGGATGCCAATCTCACAGGCACTTCTGTTTCCAGCTGTTTAAGGCTGCGTTCACACATTGCGTATTTTGCCGCGTTTTTTTACGCGCGCTTTTCAAAATACGCAATGTGCCTTTTGTCTGCCTGCAAAGTGAATGGGAAATTCACTTTGCAGTGCAGACATTGCGTAAAAATACGCAGTGCGTTTTCCGGGAGAAAACGCAGCTCCGTAAACAATTGATATGTCAATTGTTTACGCAGCTACTACTGCGTATTCTCCCAGAGGGGAGGAAGAATCCAGCTTCCTCCTCCCCTCTGTGACAGCTGTGGCTGCCCATTAGATTCCACAGTGTGTTAATACACACTGTGAAATCTAAATTAAACAAAAGCAAGTGTGTGAAAAATATAAAAGAATCAATACTTGCCTTCCCACGCCTTCTCCCGCTGTGCGATCCCCGGTACTAAGTCAGATCTCTTCTGACCAGACCTGTGGTGACGTCAGAGAGGGGGCGTTCCCGGGCACTCGCGGTCATGTGACCGCGAGCAGCCAATCAGCGATGGGACCGCCCCGAGAACGCCCCCTCTGACGTCAACACAGGTCCTGTCAGAAGAGATCTTACTTGGAATCGGAGATCGCACACCGGGAGAAAGCGTCGGAGAGGTGAAGTATTGATTGTTTTTTATTTTTCATTAACTTGCTTTTGTTTAATTTAGATTTTGCAGTGTATATTAATTCACTGTGAAGTCTAATGGGGCGGTCACACATGTCACAGAGGGGAGGAGGAAGCAGGATTCTTCCTCCCCTCTGTGACATCACTGCGCTTTCTGGGGGGAAGAAAGCGCAGTGTGTGAAAGCCCCTGCGTATTTTGCTGCGCTTTTTTGCGCGGCCGAAAAAACGCGGCAAAAAAGCGCAGCAAAATACGCAAATGTGTGAACGTAGCCTAACTCTATAAACATTGAGACGTTTCCTTACTTGATCCAGTTTCTGGATAGCCCTTTTAGGTCTTATTTATAGACTTCCATTTAGGGCTGGGCGATTTTGGGAAAAATCAAAATCTCGATTTTATTTAACCCTATGGACGATTTTCGATTTAAATCTCGATTTTTTTTTTTTATATATGTATACAGAATACACAGTATATATGTATACAGAATACACAGTATATATGTATACAGAATACACAGTATACACCGTATACACCATACACACACCGTACACACCGTATACACCATACACACACAGTATACACCGTATACACCATGCACACCGTATACACCGTATACACCATACACACCATGCACACCATGCACACCATGCACACCGTATACACCGTATACACCGTATACACCGTACACACCATGCACACCGTATACACCGTATACACCATGCACACCGTATACACCATGCACACCGTATACACCATGCACACCGTATACACCATGCACACCGTATACACCGTATACACCATGCACACCGTATACACCGTATACACCATGCACACACTATACACCATGCACACTCTGTATACACCATGCACACTCTGTATACACCATGCACACTCTGTATACACCATGCACACTCTGTATACACCATGCACACTCTGTATACACCATGCACACACTGTATACACCATGCACACACTGTATACACCATGCACACTCTGTATACACCATGCACACTCTGTATACACCATGCACACTCTGTATACACCATGCACACTCTGTATACACCATGCACACTCTGTATACACCATGCACACTCTGTATACACCATGCACACTCTGTATACACCATGCACACTCTGTATACACCATGCACACTCTGTATACACCATGCACACTCTGTATACACCATGCACACTCTGTATACACCATGCACACTCTGTATACACCATGCACACTCTGTATACACCCAGTGCACTGGATACTCACAGAACTCGGCGATGTACACTCACAGGACACAGTGTAGTTCTCCTCACACCAGTCCAGGGCGGAGGTCGGCGGCCCCCGGTGTCCGGGCCTGTCAAGCGCCGGAGCCATGCTGCGCTCTGCTGCCAACCACCGCTGGCCGGGGAGGAGGCGGAGGTCGGCGGCCCCCAGTGTCCGGGCCTGTCCAGCACCGGCCGGGGAGGAGGCGGAGGTCGGCGGCCCCCTAGTGTCCGGGCCTGTCCAACACCGGCCGGGGAGGAGGCGGAGGTCGGCGGCCCCCAGTGTCCGGGCCTGTCCAGCACCGGCCGGGGAGGAGGCGGAGCGCACCGCAGTGTGCACCGGAAGTACCAGGTGACGCGGACCGGAAATGCCGCCATTTTAAATCGAATTTCACGATTGTTAATAAAACAACAATCGTGGCCACAACAGGGGGCGAATTAATCGAATTAATTCGATTAATCGCCCAGCCCTACTTCCATTATTTCTTTACTATTTGAGGTCTTCATTCCATCGTCGGTCTGTACACCGTCCTAGATTACTAATCTTCTTGCCAGTGTAATGACGTGTCATCAGCTGGCGGCAGCATTTGTGTTTTATAATAAAATTGGATTTTCTTTTTCTAAACAGTAATTTTATTTAACCACTTTTACCTGATAGACACTGAGAAAATGGCCCAGTACTTGGAGGAGGAGCGCCACATGAGGGAAGAAAACCTGAGGCTTCAAAGAAAACTGCAGAGGGAAATGGAGAGACGGGAGGCCCTGTGCAGACAGCTGTCAGAGAGCGAGTCCAGCCTAGAGATGGATGACGAGAGGTTGGTTTCTTAGTCCATTATGATGGATAGAGGTATCGAATTGTAATTGCAGTCATCCCTTTCATCAGCCGTTATCTACTTTGTTTTGTTTGTGATTAAAAATAAATAAATAACTCGTATGATGAATTAACTCTTTAAACACCACTATGAAATTGTAAGTGAATTCTGTCCCACCGTAATTTTGCAAATGATTCATACATAGATATTTGTCTCGGTGGCCCCTATTCTTCAGCTTTGTATATGGTAGACTTGAGCGAGTGTTTATCTGGCCAGTAGCTATATTCCCTGAGTCACTATAAACTATAATTGGCCCACCTCTATTGGAAGAGAGGGATACTATTTGTATCTGCACCACCCAGGGAACAAAGGAGCCGACTTGTTCAAATCCACTCTGGGTTATAATGTAATTTATCACTAGACATTTTGGTGCAGTGGTGATTAGTATGGCACATGTTAGAACACATTTCCACTGGTTATAACAAGTTATACTACCATAACCCTAATAATTTTCATTAATCTTAAAATCGCTCAGATTGTTAATGATAGTTATATCCATGACCAACCTCACTGTGCATACGCTTAAATGAAGACAGCATGTCTTCACTTGGATGTATGTATTATATTCCAAGGCGGCTCATTAGGAGTGACGTGCACCACTATAGTAGTGAAGCTGAACTCCATATGTTCCGATTGAGGTGCTGCAAACTATATATGTTGACCAACCTCACGCTTCAGACCATTAAATCCTCCTCATCACAGTAACGTATTGGATTGCTGCCCCTGGCCCTTGTTCATGGTGCAGTAACCAGACAGGTTTACCTGTGTCTTTATATAATGTGCAGCACATTACAGGCAGTATCAAACTTTTCTTTTTTTTTTTTTTTTTTTTTTTTTTTAGGTATTTTAATGAAATGTCTGCACAAGGATTGAGGCCACGGACGGTGTCCAGCCCAATACCCTACACACCATCCCCAAGTTCCAGCAGACCAATTTCTCCTGGTAAGTGGTATATTAGTAATTATAATAGCTATGACTGAGCAGTACGCTACTGTTTTATCGTAGGCCTGTGCTAGAAATTGTTTGTCAGGTTTTTTTTTTTTTCTCTCCCAATTTTTAATCCAAGTTATGTCCTCAGCCACTGGCATCATTGTGATGATTTGTCACCCAATGCTGGAATGTTATTAGTAATGTACCAATGTGGCAACACATTTTGTTGTGATTTTTGCAAAAGTGGCAACCAAAATATAGCAACAGTACAGCTTCACTCAGATGGCTAAATTGTATTTTAGTATCTGTACTATGTCTGTAAACTGCCATCTGAATGTGGGATATATGCCTATTGATGAGCGGATAATGAAATATTCAGGTTCCAATTATTCGTACCTAATACTTTGACATGTTCCAGTATTAATCACGAATAACGAACCTAATGCAAATCAATGGAGCTTGAGAGCATTTTTCAGGGGAATTTTCCTTAAAAATGCTAGTTCCCATTGACTTGTATTAGGTTTGTTAAACTTAATGAATACTGGAACAGTTCAAAGTATTATGTACGAATAATTATTTGAACCCAAATATTTCACCTTTTGCACAGCACTCTATTTCTGACCCATACTAACAATCTGTGGAATCTATAATATTGACATATTGTCAATTAAGATTCCAGCTGTTGGGGCATAATGATTCCAAGTCTGGTGTCCGGAACCAATAGGGCTCTGCAAAGCCTCTGCTCCATTCACGGTCTGTGGGACTGCCGGAGAAAGCCACCATTAAAGCCAGCCATTTACCTAATCTCTCCATAAATGTGCCCTCAGCGAAGTATACAATTATTTTTTAGAGAGGGGGCAAGCTATTAGAGACTCTAAGGATACATCTACACATGATTGATTTGATGTCGAAATTCCCCAGAAAATCCTGCAGCAAAATATGCATGATTAAAGGGGTCAGAAAACACTTGTCCCCAAAGGTCAGTTTTTTTTAAAACCATAAACTATTCTTGACTCGCCCTCCCCGGATCCGTTGCTGAGTCTCCACAGCTGCTCCGGTGTGTTATCTGAACTGCTGACGTCACGTTGTCAGTCTGAGCTCAGCACCTCGTGTCCTGGGCAGAGCACTGATGACAGTAAGGCACCTGGAGCAGCAGTGCTGTCAGTGCTGGATCTGCAGAGGGCGTGTAAAGCGCAGTTTATTTTTTGTTGAAAAAAAATTGTTGCAGGACAAATGTTTTCTGAAACCAGAAAACTCATTTAATTGTGCAGATATTGCTAGTGTTGTGCTTCACATTGTCTGTCTGCAAATGGTGAACATACTCAGCATAATTTGACACTTCCAGTCAGTTTGGGTTCCAGGTTTCTCCTGCAGTTTTGGGGATAAAATTTCATGAAGTCTTAATCACAACACCTGTACTATAACATGCAGTGGGTTTTTAGACAGTAAATCCACGTCTTATCCGATCTGTGGGAATGTATTGTAAAAGTGACTTCTCCAGTAGGATATAGAACTGAATCTGGTAAAATCTCACATGTTCGATCTTTGTTCTTACCGTCACATGTCTGCAGACAGTAGAGAAGCTCCATTCACATTAGATTGATGTTGGGGCTATCACACAATCTGTGTATGGGCATCCTGAGGTCGGCTTCACACCACGGCAAGATCCGATCTGGGGCTGTCGGGGATGAACCTGACAGCCCTGGATCGGATCAGCACACAGAACCGGAGGGCAGATATGCCCTCTGGTCCGGTGTGCAGCCAGATGCAGCTGCCGCTGCTGATGATTCAGGACCGCGGGGAGCTAGCCACGGTCCTGAAATAATAGCGGCTTGCAGCCGCAGGTGTCCGGTTCCTCTCGGACTGGGACATGGGAGCCTATGGTGCCGGATTACCCCTGATCCAGGAGAATCCAGGAGGATCCAATTTGGGGAGATTTTTCTCCCCGGACACACATGGTGCAAGCAGCATTTTTGTGTCCGGGAGAAATTTCAGATTTGCCCCGGATTCTCCCGGACATCCAAAAACCGGATGCCAAAAGACATTCATCCGGCGTATTCCGGCCCCATAGGGTTACTGTGGGGCCGGAATCTGATCCGGGGGTGTCCGGTTCACACCGGACAGCCCGGATCCATAACACTGTGGTGTGAAGCCAGCCTTACTTAGTAGAGATATATTCAGTTCTGGTGAAGTCTGTCCTGTACATCTTTGTGATGTGACATTTCTGTTTTGTGTTTTAGGCTTGTCCTATGCAAGTCACAATGTCGGCTTCACACCTCCAACCTCCCTCACTAGAGCTGGAATGTCTTATTTCAATTCTCCGGGTTTACACGTGCAGCACATGGGTTCATCCCATGGTATTACAGTAAGTAAATGGGGTAAAATTATTACTTCTAAAATACTAATTTAAAAAAGGAACAAAAGAACCTGCGGTCCTTTTAATTTCCTTTTAGACTCTTAAGCATTCTGTTCATGTATTAACATAAGCTACTTTTCTTCTGTTGTTCCTCTTCAAAATTTATAAATAATGTGACAGGTGGTTGTTAGCACTTGCTCCTGTCAGTAGGGGGCATCCTTTCACTCACAGCAATATGGCTCTGATTAGCTCAGGAGCTGTGCCTTTGCCATCAGTATAATGATTCAATCAACTTGTATGTTCCCAAAAATTGTGTCTTACGAAATACAATTACTAATGCAAAGCACAATCCTTCATAAGCCTCTAAGGTCCCCTATATATAGATTATGTAAAGGGACTAAAAATGTAGAGAAGTACAAAGGTTCACGTCAAATTGAATTCCAACATTCACAATTTTTGTGTAGTAGGCTATGTTCACACATGTAAGGTTTTGCTACTGGAAAACCATAGGGGCTTCTAGATTTGACAGGGGAAAACCTACCTTTTTCACTGTGTTTTTACCACCTTTTTGCTGCGTTTTTTCTGCATTTTTGCCCACAGACATCTGCAAAAATACAGAAAACAATTGCCGCTCGTTCTTTTCAAAATGCTGCAAACCCCCGTGCAGGTTTCAGTTTCTGCAAAGAAATTAAACCAATGTGTGTGCACAACTTTTTTTCTAAATCACATTGGTTTTGCTAGGAATCAAAAAACACAGATTTAGATTAGAATAAGGCCACGTTCAGATATTGTTCGCAGATCTCTGGTTGCAGTGAAATCATGGACACATTGTTCCATTTGTACACAGCCACAAAATAAAACAATGTGTCCATGATTTCACTGCAACAAGAGATCTGCGAACAATATCTGCACAGATTTCTGTGTGTGTGGCCCTAAAACCGAAGTAAAAACTCCCCAAAAATCAGTGTATGTTCGAATATAGCCCTACAACAGACACGCGGAGATGGTTCTGCTGCCCCTAACACATTAGATCAAAATTCTTAAAGGGAACCAACCACCTCAGATGACGTGTATAAGCTGTTAATACATGTCCCTGGACCCTACCTACACCATTGCAGCTATCTTTTTGCTAAGAATATTGATAACAGCAAACCGAAATAAACAGTTTATAAACTTACATGGCTTTAGTACATGAGGGCGTCTCCCTTGGGCTCCAGTACGAGAGGGCTGTGTCTCCAGCAGCCTGAGTGGCTTTCCTCCCCTCCCTCTCTGTTTGCAGGACGTCACTGAAGGACGTGATATTATCTTTCTGTGGGCGGGCACGGACGGGAGCTGCCTTGGGTGCCCGCCCACAATAAGATAATATCACGTCCTTCAGTGACGTCCTGCAAACAGAGAGGGAGGGGGAGGAAAGCCACTCAGGCTGCTGGAGACACAGCCCTCGTACTGGAGCCCAAGGGAGACGCCCTCAAGTACTAAAGCCATGTAAGTTTATAAACTGTTTATTTCGGTTTGCTGTTATCAATATTCTTAGCAAAAAGATAGCTGCAATGGTGTAGGTAGGGTCCAGGGACATGTATTAACAGCTTATACACGTCATCTGAGGTGGTTGGTTCCCTTTAAGTGTTTTTGGGCAATTGTTTAGAATACTGATCATCACAAGGCGTGAGGTTATAGATTTACATAAGGGGTGTACATTACCTGATTCCAAAACTTTTTTGTGAGAGAGGAACCATTAGTTGTGGGCTAAAACCAGCTGATCAGTAACATGAAGGGGTCGTGGCACTCACTTGTAGTAACTGGTGTTTGAGGTTATAACTCTCCATAATTATCCATGTTGTTCAGTCTCTATCTTCTGTCTCATAAAATATGCAAATATTTATTTTATGTCTTTTTTATTTTTTTATTTTTTCTCTCTCTTTCAGAGACCCTCCCCTCGAAGGAGCAACAGCCCTGACAAGTTTAAGCGTCCCACTCCACCTCCATCTCCGAACACCCAGACTCCGGTGCAACCTCCACCCCCTCCACCTCCTCCGGCACAACCCGCAGTCCAGTCAGCTGCATCTCAGTCCGCCACTTCCCACAATTCAGCGCATCCCCCCTCTCAGCCCTAGTGCATGTCCTCCGCAGTCTCTGCATCTTGAGTCGGACTCATAATAACATGGAACAGTTTACTCAGAGCCAAAGGCTTACTTGTCATATTTGGATTTGACTTTATTTGCACTGAGGTTACATAGGCTTCACTGTCTAACTGTGTTGTAAATGTCTGTCCCAGAAATCAGCCAGTGTTGTGGGTCTAATTGCGTTCCCGTTCCCACACTGTTACCCGTTCCATGTACGTTAGTACTCTGGCTGGGACATTGCTGCTCTCTAATGAGCAGGGCAACCTTACTCACTGTTATATCATGCTGCTCAAATGCTTTTTCTTTATGGCTTTTAGGTTTATATAAGAAAAGGGATACATTTTATTATTTTTTTTTTTTTTTTTTTTAGTTTCTCATGAATCTTGCATAAGCGTTCTGAAGCATGATGGGATTGATTTTTTTTTTCGAGGTTTGATTTTAGGACGTATCCCGTATATACCATAAATCACTACATGCAAGTAGTCTTAGACTGCAGCTGCTGAGATCTGCACATCTTACGCCCACTAAAGGTGGAAACTAGTAAATCAAAGCCAGTTCTGCTGTCTGGTCGCAGACCAGTGATCTGATATAACAGCATGTTTCTTATGTTGCTAAAAACAAAACTATAAAGGCCTATAAAAGCACAGTGTTAAATGTACAAATCATGTGCTAGTAAGGATGTGTTTCTGGCTTTACAGAGGTAGGTTCAAGTATCCAGTGCCTGTAACTCGTACATCTTCTAGCTCGCTATACATAATCCAGACACGGCGTCCATCGCGCACAAACCATAACTGATGCAACAATCACCAAACCAAATCCTCATCTATTAATGACATGGTAGTAAAATGTGGGAATCCTTGTTTAACTATGTGGAATGTATTGTAAATGGATCTTTAAGATTTAATTGTATCAGTTTTAGGTGAATCTTATCCTGTAAGCTGTCCGCAAATCCATTTCTATGACTCACAGTATTTAGAGTTTTTTGTTTTTTTTTTTCTTTTTAATATGTATACACTTGGCTGTACAAGCTATGAGAAATATATCTTGGCAGGTTTTTGTTTTTTTTAATTACAGAAAAAGTATTTTTAATAATTCACATAAAAATCAACCTTGAAAATACCCTTGAGATTGAAATTTTAGCAATGTACTTGGCGGCACGGCCAGTCATTTTGTATTGCTTATTAGAAGCAGGACAGATTACCTATTGAAGTAGCACAGCTTGGCACTAATGAATGCTTATTCAGCAGAATACTGTTAGCCGGTACAATGTATAAAGAATAATTTTGAGTACAATTTTTTTTTTTTTTTTTCTTTTTCATTTAGCACAAATAAATTGTTTGGGTTTCACTTTGCAGTGGATCAATTGTGTGTTTTTATTATTGCTTTCCCTTAACTGGACGTCAGCAGATAGAAACTACATTTAGTGCCGAATTACTTACCGGTAATAGGTTTTTCCGGAGCCACGACAGCACCACCTGAGAGAGAGGACCGCCCATCCAAGACAGGAAACCTCTGAGATAAAAAAGGCGGGACCTCTCCTGGACCTCAGTTTTGGTTACAGAGACCGGAGAGGGGAACCCAACAAATCATTAGTACACAACCACCACCAAAAGAAATCAACAATTCAAAAACCCCTCAAACGTGACCACACCAACAGGCAATAGGGAGGGATGCGGTGGTGCTGTCGTGGCTCCGGAAAAACCCATTACCGGTAAGTAATTTAGATTTTTCCATCATCGTCACGACAGCACCACCTGAGAGATTTCAGAGAAAAGAAAATTAGGGAGGGACCACCGCTTGCAGAACCCGTCTACCAAAGGTCACCTCCTCGGTGGAAGAAAGATCAAGCCTGTAATGCTTGAAGAAAGTAGAAGGAGAAGACCATGTAGCGGCCCTACAGATCAACTCTAAGGGGACATCAGCCTTCTCAGCCCAAGACGTAGCCACCGCCCTGGTGGAATGTGCAGTAAGGCCCACCGGGACCGGCACCTGACTAGAAGAATAAGCTAGAGCAATGGCCTCCCGCAACCACCTAGCCAGGGTACCCTTGGAGACTGCCTTACCCCGAGAGGCCCCCTGAAAGGAAACAAAGAGGGACGGGGATTGACGCCAGGCAGTGGACACGTCCAAGTAGGTAAGCAACGCCCTCCTGACATCTAACGTGTGGAGAACCTCTTCCTTCTGATTTGCCGGATGATCACAGAAGGAAGGGAGGACAATCTCCTGCATCCTGTGGAACTTGGTAGCCACCTTGGGAAGAAAGGAAGGATCCAGGCGGAGGATGACCCTGTCCTGCAAAATCTGAGTATAAGGCCCCACCACTGACAAGGCCTGCAGGTCTCTAATGCGTCTGGCTGACGTCAAAGCCACCAACAGGACCACCTTCAGAGTAAGGACCTTAGGAGAAGCAGAAGATAAAGGCTCAAAAGGAGGCCTGGTTAAGGCATCAAGAACTAAATTTAGATCCCAAGGAGGCACCCTCGGACAGGGAACAGGAGAGGCCCACTTGCAGGACTGAATAAACCTTGTCACCCAAGAAGACCCAGCGAGGGGACAATGGTACAGTGCCCCCAAGGCCGAAACTTGGAGTTTCAGGGTATTGACAGAGAGACCCATCTCCCACCCCCTCTGGAGGAATTCTAAAACAGCCGACACAGGAGCCTCCCCCTCGGGACTCGCCCCGAAGAGGACAGGAATTTCTTCCACACTTTACCATAAATATTGGTGGTAACCGGCTTCCGACTGGACATCAGCGTACGAACAAGGCCGTCCGAGAACCCTCTACGTGACAGGAGCCGGCGTTCAAGTTCCACGCCGTCAGCCGGAGACCCGAGACCTGCGGATGGTGGATCGGCCCCTGAGACAGGAGAGACGGGGACGGGGGGAGAGTCCAAGGAGCCTGCACGGACAGGCGACTGAGCCAAAAGAACCAAGCTCCCCGGGGCCAGAAAGGCGCGATCATGATGAGTCTTGCCCCGTCCTCCCTGACCTTCCGAAGGACTGCAGGAATCATGACTAAGGGAGGGAAGGCATACAGAAGACCCGAGGACCAGGGGATCAGCAGAGCGTCCACAGCAAAGGGCCGGTCTCCGGGATTCAGAGAGCAGAACCGGCGAACCTGCCTGTTCTCCCGAGTTGCAAACAAATCCATCTCCGGAAGGCCCCTCATGTCCACAATCTGATGGAAAAACCCTCGGATCCAGAGCCCACTCCCCTTGTCGGAGCTGCACCCTGCTGAGAAAATCCGCCCGGGAATTTGCCACCCCCCCGTATGTGAAGGGCAGAGAGGGAAACCTGACGGGCTTCCAACAACTGACAAATGTCCCGTGTAACGCCCATGAGAGCCTGAGACCGAGTGCCCCCCTGATGGTTCAAGTAAGCCACAGACACGCTGTTGTCGGAGAGAACCCGCAGATGGCGCCCACGAAGGGAAGGAAGGAACACAGAAACCGCCTCCCAAACTGCCAGGAGCTCTCGCATATTGGACGACATCCTGGAGAGGCACGAGTCCCAGGCTCCCTGAGCGGACAGGTCCCGAAGGTGGGCCCCCCAACCCCAGGAACTGGCGTCCGTGGTGAGTACGTCGGAGACCGGACAACCCCACGGAACGCCCACGGACAGGTGCTCGGGGACCAGCCACCACCCCAGAGAATCTAAAGTCGGAGGGGATAGAACAATCTTCGTGTCCAAGGCCACCCCCAACCTGCGTTGATGCTGGAGAATCTCCCACTGAAGGGCCCGAGAGTGCAACTGTGCCCAGGGGACTGCCGGGATACAGGACGTGAGGGAGCCCAAGAGAGACATAGCCCTCCTCAAGGTCACTCGCGGGGAAGCCCGAACTGCAGAAAGGGAAGACCGGAGACGCACTTGTTTGTCTTCCGGAAGGAGGCAAAGCTGAGACTGCGAGTCCAGAATCATACCCAGAAACAGCTGACGCGTGACGGGAACTAACCTGGACTTTTCTAGATTGACAATCCAGCCCAACTGACCCAGGGAAGACTGAACCATCTGCAGATGGGCGAGGCACTGATCCCTGGAATCCCCCACAATCAGCAGATCGTCCAGATACGGAACAATCAAAATCTGCTGACGGCGGAAGTGAGCCATTACTTCCTCCAGCAGCTTCGTGAAAATCCGAGGGGCCATTGCCAGCCCGAAAGGGAGAGCTCGATACTGGAAATGGCAGAGGGAGCCCTCCATGTACAGGGCGAACCTCAGAAACTGCTGGTGGCGACGATGAACCGGCACATGATAGTATGCATCCTTTAGATCCAGTACTACCATAAAACAATCTGGAAACAATAGCCTGATTGCCGAGTTCAAAGTCTCCATCTTGAATGACCGCTGAACCAGAAAACCATTCAGACGTTTCAGGTTGATAATCGTCCGGAACGAGCCGTCTGGCTTTGGTACAAGAAACAGTGTGGAATAGAACCCCCTGCCGCATTCGGCCGGAGGAACCGGGGAAACAACCCCTTTCTTCACAAGGGCCCGCACCTCGCCCATCAAAAAAGTGCATTTTTCCAGACTGCTGACAGACGTAATCACTAGGGACCCCACAGGAGCCGAAGCGAACTCCAGTGTCAAGCCCTCTCTGAGGACACCGAGAGCCCAATCGCAAGCCCCAATGTCGGACCAGGCTGGGAGAAAATGGGCAAGTCTTCCTCCCACCTGGAGCGAGCCGTCACTTAGACTGGTGCTTCCTGTCAAAGGAGGAACCCTTGAACAAGAAACCCGCCTTCTTGTCTCTCTTGTCGGCTCAAGAGTCTCGGGTCCGACGAGGGGACTTCCGCTTGGCAAACCGCGGCTTACGAAAGGAACGACCACGGAAGGTGGAAGCCGGAAGGCCGGCGGGAAAATGTTTCTTATTGTCACTAGCCCGTTCCAAAATCTCATCCAGCGGCTTGCCAAACAGAAAATCACCCACACAAGGCAAAGAACACAACTTCGACTTTGACTGGGCATCCCCAGGCCAGGCCTTCAACCATAAAGCCCGACGAGCAGCATTAGAGAAGGACGTAGCCTTCGCCGCCAATTTCAGGGAGTCAGCCGAGGAATCCGCCAGAAAAGCCGCCGCAGAAAGAGCCAAAGGAAAGGAAGACAGGATCTCCTCTGGAGGAGCCCCGTCCCTCACCAGAGCCTCCAACTGCTGCAACCAAATCATGAGGGACCGAGCGACTGATGTACCCGCAACTGAGGGACGAAAGATGCTAGCAGTGGACTCCCAGGAACTACGCAAGTAGCCGTCTGCCTTTTTGTCCAGCTGATCCCTCAAATTCCCCAAATCCTCAAAGGGAAGAGAGGAACGCTTAGACGCCCGGGCCACCGCTACATCGAGCTTGGGGGATCTATCCCAGGAAGTAGTGGCCTCCTCATCAAAGGGGTATTTTCTTTTAGCGAAATGGGTGAGAGCGCCCTTCTTATCAGGCTTAGCCTACTGATCCTCAATCAAAGCTTGGATTCGCTGATTCAAAGGAAAAGTCCGTCGTTTTTTGGAAGACAGACCACCAAACATTAAATCCTCCACTGAAGAGGGCTCACGGGAATCCACCAACCCCATAGTGGAACGAACAGCCTTAATCAAAAAATCTGTGTCTTTACGGGGAAAACAGGACCTCCCAGCACCACTACCCTCTGAGGAGGAAGACCCCGAGGAGGAGGAGGAGGAGGAAGACGAGGCCGAGGATGAACGAGACCTGCGTCTCCCCTTGTGAGAGCTACGAGCGGCACGGTCAGAACCCGAAGAAGAGGACCGGGACCTCCGTCTCTTACGCCCCCTATCCTTCCCGGATTTCTGTAGGGACATCAGCTCTTCCCTCACTAAATCCCTAAGGCTAGAGGCCAAACTGGGAACAGCGCTTCGTACAGTCTCCTCAATGCAAGAGGCACACAAATCCTTAATACAATCCTCTGGAAGAGGGACTTTGCAGATAGCACAGTCCTTATGCTTTTGTTTAGCCGCCTTCTTCTTGCTGTCCTAAAATAAGCAAGAAGGCAGAGTAAATACAGATAACATAGCCCGAAGGCACTCACCCCACCAGAGGTATATTGATTTCCGGGCGGCTTTCGGGTCCACATCCTGCCTGGACCCCTTCTGAGAGGACTTGTGGCTGCCAGCCTGCTGGAGCTCCCCCGGGTCGGGTGGCACAAGTGTCCGCTGCTCCATCCCTCCGTTGTGGCCGGCGCCGCCCTCCATGCACTGCCCCACACCTCCGGCTGTAGTGGCAGCGTTTCCCAGCCGCCGTTCGCTGGGCGCCGCCATCTTGGCCCGTACTGCGCAGGCGCGGAGCGTCACTTCTGGTCCGCGCCCGAAACCGGAAGTAGCGGTTCCCGGCGCGAAATTTGAAAGCTGCCACCGGGAACCCGCTCCCAGGCCCCTTACAGACCCAGGCACGCTGCGCCTACCAGAAAAAAGGGCATCTTCACCCGGGGCACAGGTGTGCCAGGCAGCCACCAACCCTGCAGCTGTGACCCCCGGGCGGCAACAAGGGCCGAGAACCAGCCGCTGGTGGCCCTCTCCAGACCCCGTGCCCTCCACCACCGCAGGGGATACCCCGTGGAGGAGCTTCTGAACCCAAGTCCGGAGCCACTGCCTAGGTAAGGACAGCTTCTTCCAGCTACCGGGTCAGGCCAGGACCGCATGAGCTTCAGAGGTCTCCCACCTCCAAGACAGGAAACCTAAACTGAGGTCCAGGAGAGGTCCCGCCTTTTTTATCTCAGAGGTTTCCTGTCTTGGATGGGCGGTCCTCTCTCTCAGGTGGTGCTGTCGTGGCGATGATGGAAAAGAACCTTTGGACACATTGTTATATATGGAGGTAGAAGTACGGCTGTATACCAGGGCTGTGGAGTTGCTAAGCCAAATCTCAGACTCCTCAATTTCCCTGACTGATTCCACGACTGACTCATTCATACACGGTTCATGTTTAAGTGATAAATGTATTCTGCTACATGTCGACATTGGGCTTTTAATCATGCTATAAGGCTGCCTTCAGACTTGCAGATGCATCTGCAGCGTTTTGCAGATGCATCTGCATGCAGACCGCGGCCCCTATGTTTATAATGGAGCGCACGGCGGTCTGCAGATGCTTGCAGACCGCCGTGCGCTCTCATTGCCCGCCATTAGTGATCTGTGCGCAGGCGGATGCCTGCGTACAGATCACACACTCTCGCCCGCACCAGGGACGCAACATCTCGCGTCCCTGGTGCGGACGAGAGTGTGTGATCTGTACGCAGGCATCCACCTGCGCACAGATCACTAATGGCGGGCAATGAGAGCGCACGGCGGTCTGCAAGCATCTGCAGACCGCTGTGCGCTCCATTATAAACATAGGGTCCGCGGTCTGCATGCAGATGCTTGCAGATGCATCTGCAAAACGCTGCAGATGCATCTGCAAGTCTGAAGGCAGCCTTATAAAGATAATTTGAATATAATAATTCATATTAATATGCAGCACATTGTGCACGGAACTACTGCACCCAATTTCTTATATATTTTAGGAGTCAGTCCATTTTATACTGACTTAGACTCTCCGACTCCTTAGCCCTGCTGTATAGGGTGGCCCCTGTCCCCCAATAAATATGTATGTAAAGGGCTGTGGAACTAATGGTGCTAGATAAGGGAATAATAACTATTACCCTGTTTTTGCAGAGCACCAATGTGCCAGTTATAAGATATCTGTTACGCAAATCAGGTAAGGTGAACTGGGGGGAAGTAGAGTACATTCACAGCCCTTCTTAGGACTGGGAAATATGATCAAAGGTGTTTTATTTTATTTTTTTAAATTTATTGGGAGACAAGGGTGTATATAGCCTTACCTCTTCTTATGTAATAATGTGCTGACAAGGTTCCCATTCATTTTAGAACCTGTACTGTTTGCTTATTATCTTCTAAAGTGTCTCTTGAACACTGTAGTACTCTAAATGTGCCCCAAGTTGCATGGCACTGTAAGGGTGCGTGCATGTGATCAGGAGGCAGTGCATGCTAGATACAACACCTCTGAACCTGATGGAAGCCACGTGTGAATGCAGGGAGAACACAGCTGCCCTGTGCCCACAATCTGAGACCCGTGCAGGGCGGCTTCTCCCTTCATTCACACGATGGAAATCACTTCGGACTCTGCAGCATTAAATTAACATACAGAGATGCGGAAGCGTGGCAATCTGCACCGCAGGTGAAAAAACGCAGCAGAGGGGAGAAGCACAGTGAGCATGGGATTTCTGGAGATCCCATCCACTGTGCTTGTACTGTACAATGTAGTGTATTGGATGCAGCGGTAATACTATGTGTCCAAAATGTCACTTTTACTGATTGAGTGCACATACCCTAACATGGCACAAACAGCCTTCCAAACAGCAACACTGCATACTTATCCATGCCTGATAACATGCAACTTTACAGTTTCTTTTTGGAGCTGAATACACCTGATACTGGTTCCTCCCTCTCCATTACACTTCAATCATCCGTGTATTTCATTCATTAAGGTACCTATTAGGCTGGGTTCACATTTGCGGACCCCTCCGCAGCGTTCTGCGGAGGGGATCCGCAATGTGACCGCAGCGGCCGCCAGCTCCTATCTTTAGAATGGGGACGCACGGTGCTGTGCTTGACTGCACATGACTGTGCGCACCCATTCACTCCCATCTGTGATCTGTGCGCAGGCGGATGCCTGCGCACAATCACACAGTTTAGTCCGCACCAGGAATGCAACATGTCGCATCCGCCTGCGCACAGATCACATATGGGAGTGAATGGGTGTGCACGGTCATCACCACCATTCCCCGCCCTGCTCCATGGTTAACCTGGAGCAAGGCGGGTATAAGTGGTGATGTTACCGCAGGAGGCGGGGCATAGCGGCCAGCACTGTAATAAGCTTTGTGTACTATACAGCAGGTGCGGGAGACGATGATTGGCATCAGGGAGGCAGCGGTGGGCGGATTAAACATACAAGGGTGTGAAACTGCCCTTTGGCTCCAGCCACAAGCCACCTCCTACCTGGCTCCACTATAAGTTTTCAAAGTGTATTATCTCGGGGCACAGGGGGCTCAAGGGCTGGGGAACCCCTTGCCTGAATGCAGCAGACATGCTGCATTCAGTGCTGTAAATAGATCACCATGTATGGTTGGTGACAGGTCCTCTTTAATAACCGGATATAGAGTAGCACTGCTGAACAATTTGCTTCCAATTGAGGTTTTCATCACATGTCATGTGTTTTTAACACTAGTTTTGTGACAGTACAGTGTATGAAACTCTTGGCACAACACATTCTACCTTGGGTTCATTTGACAGAATCCTGCAGTAAAAATGACATGCTTATAAGGTCCCAAGATTAATATGTTTACCAAAAACAGCAAAAAAAAAAGTTGCAAAAACAGTCAAATCTGCTGCATCTTTTGCACGTTCTCATTGCTTTGTACAGGTGCAAAACTACTGAAAGACTTGACATGTAGCAGAAGTTCACAAATTCAGTGTGCGCATTAGTTGTGAAATCTTAGATTTTGCTAGTACTTTAATGCACAGCTTTTGTGCAGCCAAATAAGCTGCAAAAATGCTGCATGTGACCATAGCTTTAACCCACAGTAATATAACCATGGGGCATGTCAATACAAATATATTCTCAAATATTACCTTAAAATGTCCCCTCAAAATATTTAATAATCCATCCTAATTCCATAAGTAATGATGATTGGAACTAATATACTTCCAGATTGCCATTTTATATTTTGTCTGTATGTAAAACTGTTCATATAAACAACAACGTTGACCCACATTGGTTAGTGGTCCCTGTGTATGTGATCAGTTTTGCATACAGGATGGCACTTGGACATTTAATACACTGGTCTGAACAAGCCATAATCTTATGGCGCCTCGTTCTGAGGTCTTATAGCTTCTTCCCGCACAACAGAGAGGAGCGGTCACGAAGGATCGGTAACTATTTTCATGCACTAACTGATAATCACATAGGTAATATGGTGGTTTATGAAATTTGATGGGACATTTTCTTTAATAAAACAATTGCATTGTCTGAGCTGCTAGTAACAATTACTCCCTGTATGCCGATAAGACGTGTTCTTCTAATTTTATGTAAGATAACACCAATCACCTTTTGTTTGTTTCATTCTTCTATTAACATATTATTGTATTATTGCTTATATATGCAAATAAAAAAACATTTTATTATCCTTTTAACACAAGCAATATTTTATTTCATGCACATAAAACATCACAAATCTTCTAATACAAATCACCTTATTAGTGATATAATTTTTAATATTTTTTGGTTTCATAAGCTTTTTTTTCTTCTTCATTCCGCAACTTTATTGATACTGTTGTTATACAAGCATTCAGCCACAAGCACCGTTCGGGGATATTTTCTATTGCATTTACGTCTGTTTTAGTAAATATTGTGGATCTCCTGATAAAGGCGTTGGGTCAAACTTCGAAACACGTAGAGAATAAACCGCGCTTCTCAATTCCTGGATTTCTAACATCTACTCCTATCCTTCTATACAATCGCTTGTCATTTCACTCCTAAAACTACCTTTTCTTCAAAGGTAATGATTAAAATGTAATATTAATATATGAAAAAAAACTTAAGGGCTAATTCTTTTTCTTCTAGGTTTACAATTCAGCTTCAAGCCCACTGTTGTCATATACTTGTATATTGGTGACCTTTTCTTTATCCTGTCCTCCTCCTCCAAAAATCCCGTCACCTCCAAAAATGCACCTAAGCTTCAAAAACACGTCCCTGCAGCATCCTATCACCATTCTCACACTCCTTTTGTCTCCCACATGCTTACTATAAAAGTTCATAAAAATGTTTTAATACTCATTAGCCATGCTAATTAGTAGGGGCTATATTCTTTAGCCCTTAGGACATGTTTGTTTGGTGCCTCCTCGTCATAAGATCATGCTCTAATGGGCGTGATCTTTTATTCATGTTCTAGGCATGCCCTCTACATTCCATGGCGCTGGCTGTGCAAGAAATGAAGTGAATCGCGTCTGATGATGGATTTATGTCTGGCTGCAACTATGGCCATGGAACCTGTCCACTGTCTAGTGGACAGCGTCTCCAGACATCACGTATTATGCCTTTGCCTGCACCTACGGCCACACTATCTAGTGCACAGCATCTCCAGACATAACATTGTGCTTTTTACCAGCAAATATGGCCACATTTGTCTACTACCCAGTGCTTAGCGTCTCCAAACATCACGTATTGTCTGCAAATATGGCCACGGGACCTGTCTACTGCCTGGTGCACATAGTCTTTGCCTGCATCAACGGCCAGGGGACGTGTCCACTACCTAGTGCACATCATCTCCAGACATCACATCTTGTGCCCTTGCCTGCAACTAAGGACATGGGATCGGCCTGGTACCTAGTGCACAAATGCTCCGGACATCAATCAAGGTGATTCAATGGTATGGTGGTATAATCTAGTGCCTCGGAACCTGAAGGTGCTAGTTTCGAGAGGTTCTGTTATAATTGCCGGCAAGTTGACTTTGACATCAGCTGCTTTATCTGTGACCAAGAACTCAGACTGCCATGCATCCTCTACCTGTCTGATTCAGTAGGTCGTTTGGAATCTACTCCACTGTCTAGTGTTTATACCTCTCCGCATTACTACCGGCTTGCAGGTTTAGTTCATGAGATCCGCTGTTTTACAAAATATGCAGGAAGTCGGACCTCCAGATATCCTTACCTATTTCAGAGGGTTACAGGATCTGCACCACCCCAGCTACATATCAACCTGCAGGATCTGACTATCTACAATAGAATCTTACCTCCTTGATATCAAGCTACCATGTATCCTATAGCCGACTACTTCAGCGGCCTCCGGATCTGGCCAGCATCTCAGTGGGCCGGTGTTTCACATGCAGTATCTTGTCCGCAGCGGTATCGGGGTTTGGTCCGGTATCTTTTCTGTAACCAGATCCTTTGTTGTTCTCTGGCATGTTTGGTTTTCGAATTCAGCAGTTGGAGACTCTGTTCTCTGTCTCTGGGCCGCACCTGACTATGTATCGATGTGTTCACTGCGGTGTGGGATCTGCTCGCTGTCCAGCCGGTCAGAGCTCTAATATAACACAGATATGTGGAGTGGCGCAGACTTTTTACTGAATTTGGCAGGTCGGACTCCTTGCACACAGTATATTACTATACCTTGTATCTGTTACCTGTTACCTAATTAAACATAAGCGGACAGTCCCATTGTATGTTAGACTCAGCTACATTAGTATCACAGGATAGTCTGCAGTCTTTGCGTCAGTATCCACGCCTGTCTGTCGCCTTCTTAACTCTCTCTTTTACAGAGGATGGTCAATCAATCCCACCTTCTCCGGAGATTTGTCCAACTACAGCCAGATGCGAAGCTCCTTCACACATGCTCTCTTGTGAGCTACAACAGAGATACAGTCGCAACTTCATCGAGGTCTCTGATGCCCACACGAGGTAATCAAATTTAGTTGCGTTCCCTCCCCCAGCCTAGCTGAATCCGGGTCCTCCGTGTAACAGTTTGGTAAGTTGGACCTCCCTACTCTTTTCTCTTGTTCATCTCCAACAAAGACAGAACGCCCTGACTGCCATCTGGCAGGACAGCGGTACGACACCTGAGATTAAACAGTGCTTTAGATCTTCACCTGGCATAGCATGGGCAGTTACTCGTAGCACCATACAAGTGATCACTAAGGTTGTCGGGAGCTCAGTCGTTGCCTTCTCTCTCTTGCAGATCTCGGCGCATGTCATTTACGTCATGGGCTTCATCAGAACTGGCGGTCCTCTCCATCTGTCAAGTATGGTTTCTTTCCTCAAATATCTTAGGATTACCACTCGAGCGGCCTACACCCCCTCCATAAGTCACCGTGTTAGGGCCTATATCAACACACAGGGTCTCCTTACAGGACCTATACTTTAGTTCATAGTGTCAACTTGTTGTACTTGGCCGTTCTGCCAGGCGAGTCGGTGGATTTGGCTGTCTGTCCAGCACCCTCGTACATACATTGGATGTTCTGTTTTCTTACAAAAGATGGGTTCTGCAGTAGGCACGTACATTGGATGTTCTGTTTTCTTAAGGCTAATTCCTGGCCATTATTCTTAGAGACAGCATATTGTGCTAGCAGATATAAACAAGCAACCATTACTTGCCACTGGGAGATATCACTTCCCCTCCATTTACCTAGTTTAACGCTCCAGGCTGCTGCCTTTTTTCCTCCGACTTACACATCGGCAGCACGTATGCCATGCCCGGAACATGCAGTGACGACTAGTGCGATCCCTATGCATCCCTATCCCTATCCCTATGGTGGTTGGCACAGAGTTTCGTACAGAACTTGTTGCCTTTCTTCAATACTACGGTTTTCAGGTCCATCAACAGGATCTTCTGACACATCCGTATTTTCTCAACTATCGTTTTCTAGGACTTTCCGCACCTGCACGAGGAGACAGTCCAGGTCGTTGGACGTTCGGTGTGCCTCTGGTGCTGAGAACGTTGTTTTCAGATTTCTTGGGCCCAGATGGTTCGTCACATCTGTATTAGCGCGCTCCCTCCCTTTTTTCTCTGTCAGACCTGGTGGCAGACTGTTACCCACCTCTCCATGAGACCCTGGATCCCTGGCCTGTTCGGCCTTTTTCTTCTTTGGGTATAGTCTTTCCCCTCTGGCTAAAGGGACCCAGAACCGCTCTCTGGCAAGACACTGCCTCGTGGGTTTGGCAATGTTTGCAGGTACTCCCTACATTTCAGGTTCCCTGAAGGAGCGTAGAACGCTCGGACCCACCTGGTTTAAGGTTTAAGGATGGTTGTCTTTTTTGGCCTTAGGAGGCTGCCCTCTCAATCAAGTGGGACCCAAGGAATTCTTCGGGTTCCCTCGGTCATTGTCTCCCGGATCTCTGAAGCGTCAAAAGCTTATTATAAGCTTCCTTTTTTGTTCTTGTTCGAAAACAGCACACCTCTAGACTCCACAGGGGAAGGTTTTTTTTCCCCTTGTGGAAATGACTCCTCCCCCTTGTTTCTGGTGGAAAACTGTTGGGTATGTTCCCTACTGTCCCAGTATCAAGAGAGCCTTCAGCACCTCAATTCCCTGCTCAGGTCCAATTCTCTCCGGATAGACCTGCTACTTATACTGGCTCATGGAACCTTGGTGGTCTACAGAAGAGGACGTGTCTTTAGTTAGGTTTCTCTCCCGGGAATTCACCTCCTGTTCGCGGATCTATTTTCGATGATAAGTTTCCTGGTTCCTTTCGTTACATTCACACCTGAGCAGACACGTTTCTCTGGGAATAGCTCTCCCAGGCTCAAGTTCAAAGAACAGAAGGGTTATGTACCCGCAACTTCCTATGAGCATACTCAGCGTCTCAGACACTGCTATGTTACACCCCGGGTTTTCGCCTCTCTTGATCTGCTTATGGTGCTCTCTTGACACCTTTTTTTCTGGTTGTACAGTGCTCTCTTGACACCCTTTTCGAGCTCAGACCTTGATGTTGTTTTTTTTTTTTTTTTGTGGGTAGTGGCCTCCTCTCCCGAGGTCCGGCCTCTGTTTTCCTTCCTCTTATAGTCCTCTTTTTTTTTTTTCCCCACCCCTAGGATGTCCCATGGTGTGTGTCCCCCAATGAAGCATTAGAGAAAAGAGGATTTTTGTGCACTCACCGTAAAATCTTTCTTTGAGCCATCATTGGGGGGACACAGCACCCGCCCTTCTTATATATATTTCCTTTGGGCCATTCTGTGTTTACTTCAAATGCTTTTCCTACTGATTTTACACTAACTGGCTTGCTGTCCCTCTGGACCGGGGGTGTATACTGCGGAGGATGAGGTAACTTTTATTTAGCTTAGTGTTGCCTCCTTATGGTAGCAAGCCTACACCTCATGGTCTGTGTCCCCCAATGATGGCTCAAAGAAAGAGATTTTACGGTGAGTACACAAAAATCCTCTTTTTTTTAATGTGTTTTAACTTCATCAGTTTTGTAAATGAATGGAAAGGCAATTGTAAGCAAATTGTCCAGGATTGTTGTTCTATGTGCGGTTCTTTAGGGTAAACTCATGACCGTATTGTTGGCAGTGATCGATTGTAGAACTACTAGTCTCAGAAGGAATATTAAGAGACACTGGCTTTGGATCATGTGGATTCTGCTCTAATAATGCTGTAAAATTGGATTTTATCATTAGACTTTGTTAAACTGCCTTGTACCAGTTTCACTTGTCCTTGCACTGTTGAGAGTGCTAGGTTTCTTTATATTGGGTTGATTGAATTTACTCCTTTGGAGACTATTACAATGGTATTTTTCTCTAGAAGTATTCCTACCAGAGAATATCTCCATAGTACAGTGCAGTACATGGGTACCATATGGCAGCACACTGAGTGATTATGGCTTGGCAGTGCAGCGCCTGTTTTCTGCCTGATGATAAAGCACAGAGAGCGGCTGCTACACACCGGCTGGGATAATTGCCAAGACATTCTTTCCATACCTGCACTACATGGAGTCTTAGAGATGAGTGGATTAATTTGCTGGGCCCTGATTCAGCAATTGTCATTAGTCCGTGCCTGCCGAATGGAAGACGTGAACAGTCTTCTACTTGCTTGGAATCCCCAGCGCCTTTTGTGATTAGAAGCCCATGAATTGCTTCAATGCCACTTTCATGGTGCACCAGACCTACATCTCTGAGAAGGTACTGGGGATTAGTGATGGGCGAATCCTAAATTACTCGGAATCGCTTGACTCTAGCGCGTCCGAACACAGGACTCGCTACTCGTTGCGAGTCTAGCGAGTCCAATGTTAATGAATGGGGAAGCGAGTAATAGCGAGTAGTGTGAGATTTACAAATCGCAGATGTGTCTCGGAAGCTTCAGCCTGAAGCAATCCTAGTTTTGTCATTTATTTGCATTGGACTCATTTACTTTGCAACTGTAATCGCTGGGAAACTCGCACAGATAAGAGAAGAGTCCTGTCTGCTCTGTGCAGCTCCAGGGTCCTAGAGCCCGCCTACTGCCTGATGTAGCAGTGCTGAGATTGTTCTCAGTCTGCTCATTCCCTGTGTACAGACATGAATGTCTGTGCACAGAGATGATGTAGCAGAGCTGAGATTGTTCTCAGTCTGCTCATTCCCTGTGCATATACATCTATATCTATGCACAGGGATGAGCAGAGAGGACATCGCGTTTTGGACTGCGTCGGACAGAAGAGGATTTTTTTAATTAAAGATGGAGTCCCTAATGGCTTTTTTTTTTATTTCTAATAAAATTTCTCTGTGTTGTGTTTTTTTTAAAACAATTTAATAGAAATTCATGGCGGTCATGTCTAATATTGGAGTGACCGCCATAAATTTCGGGCTTAGGGCCAGCTGATAATACAAAGCTGGCCCTAACCTCTATTACCCAGCGTGCCACCGCCACCAGGGCCACTGGAAGAGCGGGGTTCAGCGCCAGAGGATGGCGCTTCAATGAACGCGCCATCTTCTGGGGCGGCTGCGGGCTGCAATTTGCAGCGGGGGGTGCCCAGAAAGCTTGGGCATCCCTGCGCTGCGGATTCCAGCCCCCAGCTGCTTAGCTGTACCTGGCTAGACATAGAAATTGCGCGGAGCCCCACGCATTTTTTTTACTCCGACTCCGAGACGACTCCGACTCCGAGACGACTCCGACTCGACTCCGACTCCGAGACGACTCCGACTCCGAGACGACTCCGACTCCGACTCCGAGACGACTCCGACTCCGAGATGACTCCGACTCCGAGACGACTCCGACTCGACTCCGAGACGACTCCGACTCCGAGACGACTCTGACTCCGACTCGACTCCGAGACGACTCCGACTCCGAGACGACTCCGACTCCGACTCCGAGACGACTCCGACTCCGAGACGACTCCGACTCCGACTCGACTCCGAGACGACTCCGACTCCGACTCGACTCCGAGACGACTCCGACTCCGAGACGACTCCGAGACGACTCCGACTCCGAGACGACTCCGACTCCGAGACGACTCCGACTCCGAGACGACTCCGACTCCGAGACGACTCCGACTCCGAGACGACTCCGACTCCGAGACGACTCCGACTCTGAGGAGACTCCAACTCCGAGACGACTCCGACTCTGAGGCAACTCCGACTCTGAGACTCTGACTCTGAGACTCTGACTCTGAGATTCATTAAATAATAAAAAAAATGCGTGGGGCTCCGCGCAATTTCTATGTCTAGCCAGCTACAGCTAAGCAGCTGGGGGCTGGAATCCGCAGCGCAGGGATGCCCAAGCTTTCTGGGCACCCCCGCTGCAAATTGCAGCCCGCAGCCGCCCCAGAAGATGGCGCGTTCATTGAAGCGCCATCCTCTGGCGCTGAACCCCGCTCTTCCAGCAGCCCTGGTGGCAGTGGCACGCTGGGTAATAAAGGGGTTAATACCAGCTTTGTTATACAAGCTGGTATTAAGCCCGAGATTCTTAATGTCAGGCCACGTTTGACCCAGCCACTAAGAATCTCCAATAAAGGGTTAAAAAAACACAACACAGAGAAAAAATTTTATTTGAAATAAAAAAAAAAGCCATTAGGGACTCCATCTTTAATTAAAAAAATCCTCTTCTGTCCGACGTAGTCCAAAACGCGATGTCCTCTCTGCTACATCCCCTGTGCATAGATATAGATGTCTATGCACAGGGAATGAGCAGACTGAGAACAATCTCAGCACTGCTACATCATCTCTGTGAGCAGGCAGGTTCTATGACCCTGGAGCTGCACAGAGAAGACAGCTGGACTCGGCTCGCAAAGAAACAGCAGTTACTTTGCGAGTTTCCCTGCTATCACTGGCACAGTAGCCGAGTCTAATGCAAACAATGGCAATCCTAGTTTTGTCAGCGTTTGCCATTGATTTGCATTGGACTCGTGCGAGTAATCACTGGGAAACTCGCAGAGTACCGAGTCCTGCGAGTCCCTTACTACTCGCCGAGTAACGAGTCCTAGCGAGTAGATTCGCCCATCCCTACTGGGGATTCCAGCAGTTTGGAGGGCTCCTGTCCTGAAGTCACAGACTGCTGACCTGGGTGGGTCCGGTGAATTTACTCACTAATTTTTAAAGTCTTTAATCATGTTTGCCACATAATAGTGAATTGGACTAAATGAAGTTCTGAAAGCTATATCCCTGATCATGATGAGCGGATAGAGGACTGCAACAATGGGAATGACCTGAGAATACTAAAGTCCACACTCTAGGGCCAGTACTTATACAAGTAATTTGGCATAAAGAAACCTCTTGAAATGATCCTAATTGTTGTGCTAGTACAATTTGAACTTTTCATATCCTAAAGGTTGACTTATATTACTGCAATCTGTTAAATGACAGCTTTTATGTCGTTTTCATGAAACTTTAACTTGCATATCTTGTGGTCATTACCGAGCAGATCATTCTTTTTTTTCTAATTGTCATTCATTAAAGGGAAGTTGTCAGCACAAAAACTGCATTTATCTGCAGCGATAGTTGTAATAATGTTTAAAATGTTCAGGTGCCTTATTGGTAAATGCCGGTGCAGGAAGAAAATGAAGTGGTATTCTCCCTGCAGCCGCTCACTACCAGTCATTGAGACAGTATCATTGCAGTGAGCAGTCAGGACTCAGTACACAGTGAGTGTGGATTAACCATGGCCACTGATCCCTAAAGGGACTATCAGTACAAAATGACTGTTCAAAGCAAGTACAGGCACCCAGTGTATCATAGAGGGGCTGATCATTTATGTACACTTCCCAGCTGCTGGTTTTCAATCTGTCTCCATCTACCTTCTCTGATTGACATGTTTGGCTCCATAGAACCAGAGAAGGTCGGAGATAGGTAGAAAATAAGCAGGTGTGACTGTTCGTTGCCCCAATAACACCAGCAGCTGCACTTCTAGTTATACACATGCTCATGTATTAAACATTTACCTGCAGATTAACTGTATGGCTTAAAAAATGAACCTTTGTAATACTATGGGAAGAACTGCAAAAAATTTGCATGACTTATTTAACACATTGAAATCCACAAACATTTTCTTCCATGACATTTCAGGTTATTTCAGTAAAATATTACACATAAGGCCAGTAGGTGGCGATATTACTTTAAGCATCACTCTCTGGTCTTCACAGACCGATCCCAGTTGCTCTTCCATCACCTTTTTTCATCTTTGTTTCCAAAAACCTTCAAGGGGTTTTTCACAATGAAAACAATGAACAGTTAAAGGGATTCTGTCACCTCCAAAAATGCACCTAAGCTTCAAAAACACGTCCTTGCAGCATCCTATCACCATTCTCACAATCCTTTTGTCTCCCAAATGCTTACTGTAAAAGTTCATAAAAACGTTTTAATACTCATTAGCCATGCTAATTGGTAGGAGCTATATTCTTTAGCCCTCAGGGTGTGTTTGTTTGGTGCCTCCTCGTCATAAGATCACGCCCTAATGGGCGTGAACTTTTATTCATGTTCTAGGCAGGTCCTCTACTTTGCATGGCGCTGGCTGTGCATGTAATGACGCGAATCGCGTCATTTCCGGGTAGGGTGACGTCGGTACACCCACGAACTAGGCAACAAACACACACTCCCTAAGGGCTAAAGAATATAGCCCCTACTAATTATAATGGCTAATGGGTGAGTATTAAAACGTTTTTATGAACTTTTACAGTAAGCATTTGGGAGACAAAAGGAGTCTGAGAATGGCGATAGGATGCTGCAGGGACATGTTTTTGAAGCTTAGGTGCATTTTTGGAGGTGACCAGATCCCTTTAAGGTTTTACAACCATTTGACTTTTTGCATTTAGCAATTGTAGGCACCACTACAATACTGCTGACTGATGGACATTTATATCATATAATAGGCCTATAAAATCTGAAAGTCTGATACTGCAGTGTGTTGACGTCACTTGGATATTACAAAGGCTGTGATTTCATTACAGAGCTCAAAACTGCTTCAATAAACTCCAAGGGGAACTCGCTGTGATATGTGTCAGGCAATTGGAGGCTTTTAATTATATAATTTACAGAAAATGAATTCATTGCAGATAGACTTTTGGGGGAAGTTTTTTCACAATTGTGCATTAAAATTTTGAATTAGATTTCTCCAAAACTAAATATTAAGAAACAGTCTTGTGCCATATCAAATGAAAGCCGGTACAGTTCTGAGAAAAATGAAGCCGCTCCCACCTCATTATCTTAATTCTTGTCCGAGATATGATAAAAAATGTAAAGCCATAGCAGGCTTTTACGGGTTGGCTTAACGCGGCAACCCGCAATGTTGCGGGCGATACCGCCTATGTTTAACATTGCGGGTTACCGCTCTCTGCGTTACTGGGCAACCCAGCGAGCAATAGCCGCTGCAACTTGCTGGCGAGATCGCCGGCAAGTTGCACTGTGAGACACCTTGCCGGCGATGTCGGCGGGGATGCGCGCTCCCGCGGTTCCCCGCCGACATCGCCAGCGATGTCTCCCCGTGTGACGGTACCTTAAGAGCATAGCAGACACATGCATTTTTGAGAATTTTTAAATTATACTTTTTTTGGAAATGCTTTTTAAAAGTTTGCGTTCGCATGTCTAAAATATTAACAAAGATACTCTTGTGACATATCTGGTGAAAGCCTGTACAGTTCTGAGTAGAATGGTGTTTATTTTGTTTCTCTATCTTATTACTAGCCCGAGATATGATAGAAAATGTAAAGCCATGCCAGGCCAAAATTCACACTTTTTTAAAACTTTAAAAATCTGTAAAAAATTAACTGATGAAGAAAAAAAATCTAAACTTTTTATTTGTAATTAAGTAAAGTAGTACTTCATATAGAAAACAAAAAAACTCTAAAGACGTCAGGTAAAAAAAATATTCATATTTGGATCACTTGATATGGAATGACCCGATAATGAACCTTAAATCCGTCAGGTAGGTTTAGCCCCGTTTGGATACAGTCAAATGTTCTAATGAATTTGGATTCACAGACCCTTCGATGTTTTTGTGATTTGAAATTACCTCTCAAAATTGCAACGTTAATATTTTCAATGTTATGTCCTCGACCAGAAAAATGTTTGGCTACTGGTAAATTAATTTTTTTGTCTGTAATTGTGAGAGCAATCACCATTTTTTCAACTGGCTAACACAGTATTAAACTTTTTTTGTTCTAAGCATTTAAAATAAAAAACCCAACAAGGTGTGTTATGCTAAGCGCGATAAGCAAGGTTACTTGCATTGGTATGTCTGTTTTCTTCTTGATATGGGCTTCTTGTTGGTTTTGTAAGCTGTAGCAGGCAGCAAGGAGTGATGCTTATGAATGGGTTGTAGACGATATCAAGCATAGCAGAGCAAGCATCTCAGTAGAGCTGGATTCAGAGGCAAATGCGCACTTAACAGTTTTAGTTCGATGCCGTGTATGGACAGCTTGTGCATAAGGGGCGTACATTTATCTGAGTGTGCAGATAGGGCTGCAGAGATGACATCAGCAGGAGATGAGCAGTCAGGGACTTTTTAGGTTAGAGACAGGTGAGTATTTGTTTGGCTGATTTTAGTTCAAAATGATGGTAACATGCATGGTTCGTGCAGTTGAGCTCATTATGGCTGGGCACATGCAGGGCCAAATAAGGCTGATGAAGTGACGGGAAATTTTAAAAGGATCTGTTGGCAACACGGAAACATCATGGTAGGCACAGCTGCAAGATCATATGGACTTTCATTGCAAATGTTGGTCATTTGGTTTTGGTGAAGATGCAGGAGAAAATGCGTGGGCACATGCAACAGCAGGACCAGAAATTGGAATAGGGCCTGGAGCTAGGAATGTGGATGGAGACAAGCGGGTGGAGGAGTGCAGGAAATGGCTGTAGAAAATCAAGATCTTGTTGTAGCAGGTTGTCTAGTTACGCAATCATTAGCTAGGGTAGACGGGCAGCCATGTGTGGCCACACATGCCCTGGCTCTGCTCTTTATGGTAATTGGGACACGTCAGGAATAACCCATCTACCAGTCTAAAGGGAGGGCTTTGCAGTTTCCCTTGCCCATCCAATCCACTGCACACTAACACCTTGCTCATTTCACATCCAGCTTTTCGATGTTTCAGCACATCGCGATGGCGCCGCATGCTGTATCGGCCACTTGCTGCCCGGATCGGCAAGCATGCATTGCATGGAGCTTGGGCGGTGCAGTTAGTGCGATTCTGACACATCCAGAGATCTGGCCTTGGGAAAAAAAATTGCTGCTTAATCAATTCACTTCAATTTCCTCATGCGCATTACGCATGTATTATTGCCCCAGTGGGGCTCGTGGGCACATGAAAGGCTGCACCTAAAATGTGCATTTCACAGTATTGGGTGGTCCATAAGTAAGTTACTCCCTGACATTTGGCTACCATGGTAGTCAATAGAAAGGGTTAAAAAAATTTATGGGTATAAATTACTCTTTTGACTGCCCCCAAGTGGTTCAGTTGTTAATTGGCTCAATGCTGAATGATCATGCTAATGAAAACTATGATGGATAGATTTTGGCAAGAGAAGTTTGTCGCTCCCACAGAGATTAATGTACTTCCAAAAATTAGCTAAAATGAAATTATGTTGCATAGCAGGTGAATGATCGGGTGCAGGTCATATTTATCAGGGACCATTAGCATTGAGGGACTGCATCCATGCGGTCCACAATGATCTACGATTTATTGGAGTCATCAGGAATAGCAAAGATGCATTTAATGCTCCCAGAGCAGCTAAGTTTTTTTTTTTCTTAGTTCTCTTCCCTCCCCAACGTCATGAAATGAAGTCTATGTCTGGTGATGGGTCTGCCAGTCTGAGTACTGATCTTTTTGCCGCCGGACTGTTGGAGAGATGTAACTGGCGCCCCCCTCCGGTGGACCCCTCAAGGAATATAGTGATATTATTATGATAAGCCGCTGATATCTCAAGGCGCTTTACCATGTCACGGATGGCAAGTACCAAGTAACTACGTACAATAATGGACAATCGGTCATACAGATCAGGGGCTGGCCACCAACAGGCCACACACAGGGACGGTGGGATACAGTGGAGGGGGAAATTCGTCATGAGGCGGGGGTGGACAGGGGATGCAGGGGAGCTTGGCGGAACAGGTGGGTTCAGGCTTCTTGAAGTCAGGGGTAGAGAGAATGTCTGAGGGGGGCAGTGAATGACAGAGTCAGGGGAGCAGGGAGAAATCGATGCAGGTTGTGCGAAGAGGAGATGAGGGGGTGTGAGCAGGACAGTTGGGAGGATGCAGTGGTGAGGGTAGTAATCAGAGGAGCACAAGGGTCAGAGTGTATGAGGGGACAGGGTGAATGGCTGTATGCAGGAATGTGAAACGGGACTTGGGAAGAGGGAGCCAGGAGGGGCAGAGGAGAGGAGGACGGGGGTGCGGGAGGCAGAGGATAGGAGGAGCGGAGTTCAAGACAGAGGAGAGGTGCAAGGGAGGTAGGGGAGGGGGTGCAGGAGGGACAGAGGAGAGGAGGACGGGGGTGCAGGAAGGCAGAGGAGAGGAGGACGGGGTGCAGGGGGACAGAGGAGAGGGGGACAGAGGAGAGGAGGACGGGGGTGCAGGAGGGACAGAGGAGAGGAGGACGGGTGCGCAAGAGGAGTGGGGCTGTGTGGTGATAATGGCAGCTGTACCAGGTGTCTCTGCCTACATGCGGCAGCCTCCACCTTCCTGTGTTGGCAGGGTGTGGCATGCTGGGAATTGTAGCTCTCCTGCCTGTTCTGGCATTACTGTATGGTTTCTGGGTAGTGTGTTGGGTGCTGGGTGTTGTAGTTCTTCTGGGTGGGCTCAATGTTCTCCCGCCTCCTGTCTGTGGTTATTGTGCCTCTTCTGGGATGTCCTCGGCTCCGTGCTGTGCATAGACAGTGTACCGTATATTGTCTGTGCACAGCACGGTGCTGGGGAGTTGGTGGTACAGTCTCCCGCCGCCTTAAAATCGATCTGTTTCTCATCCAGGAGAGTCGGATGAGTGACATCTGTTTTTTGGTCTGTTTGGCAACTGCTGTGCGAGTGTCCGACATTTTTCTCAGATCACATCTGTGTGCAATCTGTTCTTTCCTCAGCAGCTATTACTGTAGAATCATTTACAGGAACATTTTACAGTTGTCTCAGCTACAGAATGAGAATGTATCAGTGAAAAAAACTGATGCCTCTCGGATGGTCAGTGTGCGGTCCGTGATTTTGTCGGACTCATAGACTTGCATTGTCGAGTCTAGGTGTGAATCACATACTGTCACAGCATGTTGCAACTTTTTTCTCATCCTGAATCTGGATGAGAAAAAGCGTCCAACACACGTCAGTATGCTCTCAGAAATTGATTGCAATGCGAGAAAATCGCACATTGCACTCATCAGAGTTTCACACCAGTGTGTCCGTACCCTAATACTAAAATCCATATAGTAATCCAACTGGTATGGGGAGGATTTTTGGCTCAGTTAGTACACTCCATACTTCTTGTTATTAACCAATTAATGCTCTTTTATCCACCGCACTGCAGTGTCAAAAGAGGAAGACAGCGACACAGGCAGCAACATGGCGTCAGAGAGCCCCTGACCTCCAAATAGAAGATCCTCAGATCCTGGTATTGTGATATAATATTAAGAATAAAGTTTTTTGCATTTTTATTACACTATGAACTCCACAGTACAGCGGTGAAAATTGCTCTGGCCCCGGGTCCTCCTTGAGTCCTGCTTGTTGCCATATACTGGGGTTGTGCAGAGGTGGCGATGCACAGTGACAACCCCAATAGGCGAGTGGCTATTTGGCCCAATACTTACCCCCCAATTGCACCCCTTCTCTTTGTGTTTTAGTATAGTAGTTATATTCTTGTATATAGGGGCAGACAGTGTATACTATGTATACTTCCGGATTATCAACAACCAAAGGGGCGGCAAATTTTTCGGCCCCGGGCGCCACAAACAGTTGCTACGCCACTGATCGGGACATCTCCCAGGCAGGCTCCTGCTGCCTGCGCGGTGTTTCAGCCTACCGCTCCTCAAGTAGGAAAGGAACAGTCTCACACAATTCTGAGTTCCCAACCCGGTTTACTTAAGTTTTCTCTGCATGTACTACAGGTCACAGTTCAAGTACATTGGCGGTGCGGGTAGTCTGCTCTCCTCCTTCCTGCACACGCCTCTGCGCACAGAGCCCCAATCCAGCAGTCACAGGCCTTGTCAGGCTACCGGCTGTTTCCCCTGACCCTAATACAGCTGCCTACTCGGCGGATGTGCTGGGAGTTGGCCACAGCTCCTCTGGACCTCGTGGCCACCGGTTCTGTAGTTGGAGCTTGGAGTCTACTTCCTATCTTTCAGGGTCGGGTCCCTGGTGCCAGCCCTGACCCTCCACTTCACTGCAGACTCGGGCGCACAGGCTCCTTCCGTCTCTCCACAGTCTTGTCCCGGGACGAGCCTCATCTTTGCTCAAGTCCTCCGGGTCCTTTCTCTCTGTCCTCCATTATAGAACATGTTCTTTAATGGCGTTTTTTGACAGCGAAATTCATGCACTTTAAAATCACGGTATTATCGCCAGAAAAGCGCTCAAGTGAAAGAAGCCTTAGGATTACTTGGATGTTGGCCTAATACTGTTATATTTTGTGTATTTATTGAGTGCATGTTGGCAATCGCTATAATGTTTTAAAGCATTAAATCTGTTAATATTATATATGTAGAGTGTCACTGGTTATTAAAGTACATTTTACTTGGGTTTTATTTAAATTTATTCCGAAAAATGCAGCTCGGTGGGCCCGAGCCCCGGATGTTTTTTGACCCTAGCAACGCCCCTGGCTGTAGGTCATGTGAGCAGCAAGGAGTGGAGGTACTGATGTTGCAGAGATGTACATGCAAGACAGAAAGCAAGCACTCAGTAGAGCTGGATATTCAAGAGAAAATGCTGATTAAGCAGATATTTGTGTTGGATGCCAAGTGTATGGACAGCATTGTGCATAAGTAAATATAAGAAGGCAAGTACAGTTTATCTGAGTGTGCTGATAGGATTTTGAATCTGCAGAGATGAATCAGCAGGCAGATAGCAGTCAGGGAAACCCTATTGTATGGTTCAGTGCCCACTGTGCATATTTGTTTGGGCTGCATTTTCCAGCTTCAAAAATGCATCTGTTTCGATAAAGCATGCATGCTTTTCTGCTGCATTTTTCAGCTCATTAGAATGGCTGGCAACTGGATAACGCAGCCCAAAAAAGCACAAGATAATTGACCGGGACTTTTAAAAACGCATCTGTTTTTGGCACCACCGAAAAACGCACACTGTAGGCACAGCTTTTTGAAAATCTAATTGACTTTCATTACAAAACTTTTGGTCATTTGTTTTTGGTGAAGAAAATGCAGCAGAAAAGCACAGTGGGCACATAGCAGAACAGCAGGATCTGCAGATAGCACTCATGAATAGCAGAGCTGAGTAGACAGTCAGGCATTTTGTTGTAGGAGACATAGCTGGGTGGAGAGTACGTAGGAATATCCGAGTTGAATAGAAAATCAAGCATCTTGTTGTAGCAGAGCTTTAAGTGCAAGTAGATTACCCAATAAATTAAGCTAGGTAGACAGTCCGGCAGCCATCTTTTAGTGGCACAGCGGCCCAGACATCCTCACCTTTAGTGGTAATTTTGGGAACACGTTCAGCTAAGAAACCCCAGTCTACAAGGTCAAACTAGCTTTCCAGTTTCTCTTAGCCCATCTCAACCATCCTGCTCCTTAAACCCCTTAGGCTGCTTTCACACCAGCGTTTTGCTGATGTTTGCAGCCGATCCGGCAGATGGCGCCGCATCTGCTGTATCGGCCGACTTGCCCCATGCATTAAGTGCGATTCTGCCAGATCCAGCAGATCTGGCACTTGTTGGCGAAAAAAATCGCTGCTAATCCATTCACTTCACAGGTGTGGCACATCAAAATGCTGATTAAACAGCATTATTATTGCACAGGGGAGCCTCAGGCTGGCCACAGTAAAAGGCTGCACTAAAATGTGCAGTTTTTACAGTATTGGGTAGGTCCAGGAGTGTCAGAAAATCAGTAAGTATACACCCCCGGGCAGAAGTTATGTCGCTTATCCAAGTTATGCAAATAAAAGCTTATAACCTGACGTTAAATTCATCCATTGGTTGTATAAATTACTCTTTTGAAAGCTGAAACCCTCTGAAATGTGGTTTAGGTTAAGAATATAAATTGGCATCAATGCTGAAATTTTGATCATTTAATGAACATAGAATGGTTAGATTTTGGCAAGAGAAAAGTTTTGTCGCCCACAGAAATTAATGTGACTTACAAACAAAAAATTAGCTTAAAATACAAATATATGTTGCATAACATTGGTGAATGAAGTTGTGGTGCTATTAGAGTCATATTTAATATTGTTTGTGACTTCCATGAGCTTGAAGGACTGCATCCATGTGGTTCAACAATGATACATACAATTTATTAAGGAAGTCATCAGGAATAGCAAAGAATGCAGTCTTACATGCCTCCCAGAGTTCATCTAGATTCCTTTGTTTTGTGTTTCAAGCTTGCTCTTTCATCCTACCCCAAACATGCTCAATGATGTTCATGTCTGGTGACTGGGCTGGCCAGTCCTTGAGCACCTTGATCTTTTTTGCCTGCAGGAACTTTGTTGTAGAGATGGATGTATGAGATGGAGCACCATCCTTCTCCAGAATTGGACCCCTTTTATGATTTGGAATATTATTATTATTATTATTTATTTATATAGCGCCATTATATTCCAAGGCGCTTTACATGCTAAAAAGGGCAGACTAGGACAAGTAACATAGTAACAATACAAGTAACAATAAATGTTGACAATTCGGTCATACAGATACAAGAGGGGAGAAATCCTGTCCACAAAGGCTCACAGTCTACGAGGGGCGGGTGGGGATACAGTGGGAGGGGGAAATTCCAGTCATGAGGCGGTGTGGTGGACCGGGTCTTATTGCAGGTGGTAGGCTTGGCGGAACAGGTGGGTCTTCAGGCTTCTTTTGAAGGTTCCCAGGGTAGGAGAATGTCTGATGTGTTGGGGCAGTGAATGCCAGAGTCTGGGTGAAGCACGGGAGAAATCCTGTATGCGGTTGTGCGAAGAGGAGATGAGGGGGGAGTAGAGGAGAAGCTCTTGGGAGGATCGCAGGTTGCGTGAGGGTAGGTATCGGGAGACCATGTCAGAGATGTATTGAGGGGACAGGTTGTGAATGGCTTTGTATGTCATGGTTAATGTTTTAAACCGGGATCTCTGGGAAGTAGGGAGCCAGTGAAGGGCTTGGCAGAGGGGGGAGGCAGGGGAGTAGCGGGGAGACAGATGGATTAGGCGGGCAGCGGAGTTCAAGATAGATTGGAGAGGTGCAAGGGAGGTATTGGGGAGGCCGGTGAGCAGGAGGTTGCAGTAATCGAGGCGGGAGATGATGAGAGCGTGAATAAGGGTTTTAGCAGTGTCGTGGTCAAGGAAAGTGCGAATCCTATAGATGTTTTTGAGCTGGAGTCGGCAGGAGGTGGCGAGGGCCTGGATGTGGGGCTTGAAGGAGAGGGAAGAGTCAAGGATAACCCCGAGGCACTTGGCATGGGGGACTGGAGAGAGAGAGCAGTCGTTGACGACGATGGATAGGTCAGGTAGTGAGGGGGAGCGTCTTGGGGGGAAGACTATATAAGGAATATAAGAGGTAGTTAATACTTCTTGATATTTTAGGCTTTTGATATTTCCTTCCACCTTGCAAATGTTTCGAACACACCCATACTGAATGTAGCCCCAGACCATGATCTTTCCACCACCACATTTAACGGTTTTCTGGGTGTATTTTGGATCCATACGGGCTATAGTAGGTCTCCTGCAGTATTTGCTGCGGCTGTGGTGTAATTCTACTGAAGATTCATCCGAGAAATCCACCTTCTGCTACTTTTTCAGAGTCCATCTGTTTAGCAGGCTGTGGGACTTTGCAAATGCCACATGGTTTTTTATTTTCCTTTTGTTTAGTGCTGGCTTCTGGGCACTGATTCGACCATGGAAGGCATTTCGAGACCTAATCCAACAAACTGTTCTAGTTGTCAGAGCTCAAGTTGCGGTTCAAGTGAAGGTCTGGGGTGCTGGGTTTCTTTTTAGACACACCCACTAATTAACCGATCATTTACGGAGCACAGGTGAGGATGTAAACTAGGATTGGGTACATTATATGACCAGGCGACAAAACTTTTGTCTTGCCAAAATCTGACCATTCTGTGTTCATTAATTGATCAATATTTCAGCATTGATGCCAATTTATTTTCTTAACCTAAACCAAATTTCAGAGGGTTTCCGCTTTCAAAAGAGTAATTTATACAACCAATGGATGAATTTAACTTCAGGTTATAAGCTTTTATTTACATAACATGGATAAGTGACATAACTTCTTTCAGGGAGTGTAGTGTGACTCCCATTTATCAGTCTGCCTTCTGCCCTGTACAGTTAAAGCCGGGTTTCATCCATGAAGTGAACACCCCTCCAATGTGACAGATGTCATCAAATGTGAGCAGTTGTGCTCTTGAGTTGGTTACAACTACAAACTGCAATCAGATGGAGACCCCATGAGGACGACGAGCTGCAGACGAGCTTCCCTAAGATGTTTTCTGACAGTTTGGGAAGAAATTCTTTGGTTATGGAGATTGTTGCAGCAGCTGTCCGGGTGGACGGTCTCAAATGATCTTGAAGGTGAAGATGCTGGATGTAATACTCCTAAGGCGGCCGTCACACGCATCAATTTCCTGCACGATATCGCTTAAGCGATCTGCTTTTTGATCGCTTAAGCGATATCGTTTGTGCATCGCTGCGTGTAATCAAGCGATTTTACACTGTAAAATCGCTTGATTGTTAGATCGCAGATTTGTGAGCCGGAGCTCATATCAAGCGATAATCGCTTGATCAATCTGCCTCATCTTGGTGTGTGACACCACGATGAACGATCTCCCAGCGGCAAAGCCTATGCTGGGAGATGGTATCTATGGTAAACGTCAGGTTACTAAGCGACGCGTGGCGCCTAGTAACCCGATGTGTACCATAGTTACCAGCGATCTTGCTGCTCCACATCGCTGGTGAGTCTGTGTGACAGCTCACCAACGATGTGAACGATATTGTTAGCGATCGCGCGTGCGTGAGATCGCTAACAATATAGTTCTGCAAATTGAACCGTGTGACGGCCGCCTAAGCCAGTGTGGGTACATGTGGTCTTTGGTTATAAGACCAGTTAAATGTGCTGCCAAATCCTTTGAAATGCCTTTGGAGGTGCCTTTGCAATTCAATTCACTGGTAACAGCTCTGGTGGATATTCTTATGGTGGGTTTACACACACCAATTTATCTGTTCAATATCTGAACAGATCTCTGGTTGCAGTGAAATCATGGACACATAGTTCCATTTTGTGGCTGTGTACAAATGATACAATGTGTCCATGATTTCACTGCAACCAGAGATCTGTTCAGATATTGAACAGATAAATTGGTGTGTGTAAACCCACCATCACAGTCAGTATGCCAACTGCACACTCCCTCAAAACTTGTGGCATCTGTGGCATTGTGCTGAATTGTAAACTGCATATTCTAGAGTGGGCTTCTATTGTGGCCAGCCTAAAAGCCCCGTCCCACATAACGACACACCAGCGATACCCATATGTCACCAACGACTTCAGCAACGATCCAGAATTATACCGAGGTCGTTGAGAATTGTCACTCCATAGCGTAGCATTGAGATCGTTGGTCATTGTCCCTTTCAAACACAACAATGTAGTGCTCCCGGTGGGAGCGCAGTGACGTAGACATGACCCAGAGCAGTGTGTAACCATCAACGATCTCACTGCTGGGGCCAGATCATTGGTACTTGTCACACATAACTACATCGTTAGCAGGATCGTTGTTGCGTCACAACGATCTTGTTATGTGTGATAGGGCCTTTAGGCACACCTGTGCAATAATCATGCTGTCTAATCAAGATCTTGATATGCAAAACTTGTGAGGTGGATAGACTATCTCTGCAAACTAGAAGTGCTCACTAACAGATTAAGGGCGGCTTCAGACTGCGGCAGCGTCCGGTCCGGGGCTGTCAGAAGTGACAGCCTGGACCGGAGTTTTCCTCCATAGAATCCTGTCGGGCTGCACGGAGCTGGATCCCGGCGGGTGGTAATTAGCTGCTATCCGGCTGCTGTGTCGCCGGATGAATCGTGCAGAAGTGGGGATTTTCTGCCGATTCCAAAACCGGTGCATGCAACGTTTTTGGAATCGGCAGAAAATCCCCACTTCTGCACGATTCATCCGGCGACACAGCAGCCGGATAGCAGCTAATTACCACCCGCCGGGATCCAGCTCCGTGCAGCCCGACAGGATTCTATGGAGGAAAACTCCGGTCCAGGCTGTCACTTCTGACAGCCCCGGACCGGACGCTGCCGCAGTGTGAAGGCAGCCTAAGACAAATTTACGAATAATACTTGAGAGGAAAAGGCCTTTTATATGCATAAAAACATCTTCGATCTTTAGCTCATGAAAAATGAGAGCAAAAGCAAAAGCGTTGTGTTTATATTTTTGTTCAATCCATGGTCAGAGACAATACAAACAGTAAGACCCTGAAACAAGAATAGTTCTCAGAAGAAATCTTGAGTGAATTGGAAAGCAGAATGTAGTCTAGGCGATGGCACAAAATGAGACAAGCACAACCTAGATCAATGGTACCCAACCTTTTTTCCCTTGAGAGTCACATTAAACACTATGACTAAAGGCCCAGTTACATGGTACGATATCTTGAACGATATCGCTCAAACGTCACAGGTTTGGAGTAATTCAAACTACATCGTTAGGACGTCATTGCGTGTAGCACCGAGATATGACTACGATAAATCGTTGGATTGTTGGTCACAGGTTTGTGAACATGTTCTCAAATCAAACGATCTTCGATCAGCCAACCTGCTGCATCGTTGTGTATGACACCGCGATAATGATGTTGTTAACGACTTCTCCTATTCACAACAATGAACAAGTATCGTTCATGGGTTGTGCGAATGATAGCTGCTCGCCACATCGTTGGTGAGTCGTCCACGATATCTGGACATTGTGACATCTCATGAACGATGTAAAAAAAATGTCTGAACGACCGTGCACCCATGACATTGTTGGTGATATCTAAATGACATTGAAGCATGTAACGGTACCTTAAGAGAGAGTGGTGAACCACACACGAGGCCCCCAAAGGAGTGATATTCATATTTTGCCTTCCCCCACAATAGTGACACCCAGAGCTCTCATTGCTTGTATACTGAATGCTAAGGCTGTCACAAGGCAGTAGATATATATCCAGGGGTGCCCATCTTACTCCCATTCAGTATTCTATTATCAAGTGCTTCTCAGTGTTATGCGCCTCTCAAACTGGAGATTGAATGATAGTTGTTTGCTAGGCCTGGTGAGAATGCACCAATCTGGCAGACAGGCACGTACCACATATCACAGGCCCACAAGCCACATGTGGCTACCAAGATTGGGGATCCCCTGACCTTGATGGTAAGAGATCTTTGAGACTATGGAAATTTCAGCCAAAAATTCTATTATAACACTACATAACATGAATTTTAAAAGAGTACTCAACTATCTATATGTGTCCAAATGTTGTATATAAATAAAAAAAACGGGAGTTTAAAAACCCTTCTTGTCATTATTTATGGCATATCTACAAGATACAAATGTATAATAGATACAGGTCCCACCTCGTGAATCTCCGAGTTAAGATCAGAAGGTCCCCAACCCTCCGTCCTCTAAAACATATAGCCATCTGCTTTTTTTTTATATGTCACTATGACCGTGAGAATCTGATTCTATACAGGATTTCTCTTAACAGAAACCAAATCATTTCATAGATGTTTTTGTAGATGTTGAATATCCAGTTTGCACTTCTGCAAATATGTTTCACAATGATACTCAGCAAAACAAGTTGATTCCACATGGATGTATTTTTCTTTAGATTTCTCTTGTTTTGAACTTTTGTCACACTTTAGCTAAGGTTGGTTTTAGTTTTACCAGTTGTTGTGAACTAGTTTACTATTACGCATGAAACAAGAGAAAGTTCATCCAAGAAAAACTTTAACATTCAAGTAAAGTTTTCCATTTGCTGCACTGTACTGAACTGGAACTAAACCCCGAGAATAAGTTCACTCCCTTTACACCAGCCTGAAAAAGACGCATTAACATTTCAGGAAATAAATGGGTGTATTTTTCCTTCAGAATTAATGCTAATGCATCAGCCAAGAGAGGAAATTATATTGGCTGTAGTTAAGGAGTATAATGATAATAGTTTATATAGTCACTGCACTATAAGACTATTTGATCTTATTTCAGAAATTATGTAATAAATAGTCAATTTATTACATTAAACCTAACAGTGGATAGGCGCTGCCCAAAAGTCGGAAAGGCGGGTCCCCAGCGGCTTCTCCTTGAGTTACAGATATCTCCCTGCATGTGTGTATAGAGATCAGTCAGCCATTGGCAGCAAACAAGGAGATGCCTTTGGGGGTAGAGATGAGCGAACCTGTCATGTCCCAGGTTCGGGTGCTTTACGTATCCAGAGCACTCGAGCATGCACAGTGTAAGCCGTTGGTAGTGATTGATTGGATCAAACTGGGGTAAAAATCAGATTTATCGGGTGTAATGTGTTGTAAAAAGAAATACAAATCCTTGCCCTCCCAACCCCAGAAGTGTTTGCTTATGACTGGCAGTATGGGGGCTGTGAGCTGAACTGCCCAATCAGTGACTTACGATGAGGTTCAGATCAAGTTTTGGTTTTGAACGGAACTCAAAAAATGTCCGGCTGCACTACCCAAACCAGAACTTCCATGGGTCTGCTCATCTCTAGTTGCTGGGTAATTTATTCTCAATATAAGTACAGCTGTTCTGTTAAGACCTCAGAGTTTTGTTTGAGAACATTAGGGATCAAGGAGGATCAGGGAAAAAGAAGAAACAGACCAGACAGTTCAAGAATAAAGTTGTGGAGAAGAGTAAAAAAGGGTTGGGTAATAAAGAAAAGCCTAATCTCTAAACATCTGTTCAATCCATCATTCAAAAATGAAAGAAGCTGTCACACTGAACCAAGGGGAAGTCCTGCTACCGTGCATCACAGTGGTGCACGGACCAACAATGTCCGGCGCAATGCCCACAAAACAACAGATGGGGAGACACCAAGGGGGACAAATACAGTGGAGGGCCTGCTCATAGGGATTGGTGAAGAGGTGACCTCCTACACACCTCTAGCTGTGCCCTGATCTCCCTACCATTCCTATACAAGTTCTTTCAAGTCATTGCCGAGCAGGATACCTAGTCCCTTGCTGGCCCTGATGTTAGCCCTCAATAGGGAATAGCTGGCGGGAGCACTAGACCCAACCACTACAACAATAATAACAAAAAGTGAGTGGAAACAGACAGGGAAACAACACAGGCAACTTCATGCCTGCTACCACACTCCTTGACAGCAGACGGCTTACCAGTAGTCAGCTCTCTAGAGAACTTCCTTCTCCTCAGGAGGCTTTGCCAGGAATGGGTTCAATCACCAGCAAAGGATGCTGTAACCATGTGACTATATAAATGGGATGGGAGTAAACACAGAGTAGCCATGCCTGGTAAGGAAACTAAGAAGTCTGCTAGCAGACCTGCAACTCCTAAACTGCCAAAGGAAAGAAGCACGTTTAAAATGAAATCTCAATAAAGAAATGAGACAGAGGTCCTAAACCAGTCACAAGTCTCCAAAGTAAGAGAGAGCATAGTGACAGGAGCATGGCACACCTGCACACATACTAAGACATGGCTGTCCAACAGTAGGTAAGATTTTTGTGAGGAAAATACTGGGGGCCATGATACAACTTTGGGGAAATAATGGGGGCTGTATTACAGTGTGGGTCAAATACTGGGGGCAGTGTTACAGTGGGGTGGAAATACTGGGGTCCATGATAGTGTGGTGGAATTACTGGGGGTCATATTAAAGTGAGGGGGAAAAACTGGGGGCCAAGATATAGCGGGGGAAAATACTGAGGGCAAAATACAGTGCGGGAAATCTGGGGCCATGTTACAGTGGGGAAATCTGGAGGCCATGTTACAATGTGGGGAAATGCTGGGGGCCATGTTACAGTGTGGATGAAATACTGGGGGCCATGTTACAGTGTGGGAATACTGGGCCTATTAAGGTACCTTACACCCGCAAATTTTGGCGGCGATCGGAGGCAACCTAATGTGCGCGTGCACATTTTTCATGGTTGCCTCCGAACGCAGAAGGCGCGTTTACATGCCGCAATTTCGCCCTCAACCTATGGCGATGTGTCGTCCCTGAAGTTCCCACACCAACAGTGGGAAACATCCGGTTGACTCCTGACGCCGCTCTACACGCCGCAATCCCCAAAGGAATGTGGGCGTACATGTTCAGCGCCGCAAGAACATACTTGTGTATTCCGCGCCCCAAACACGCTGATTAGACAACGCAATAGTGTCATGATTGGCCAGCCTGTGCAAAAGGGCTGGCTAATACATGACGCCATTGCAATTGTATAGTAAATGGACAGCTCTTCAAGTATGTCACCCTGTGAAGGGACAGCCAATGGAAGCACAGTAGCCACCACCAACCATCGCTGAGGGGGGCGGTCTCCAGAATGCTGTGGCACGCCTCCGTGAAATCAGTAGGCGACACTGATTCCAGCCCTATCGCCCCTTCACACGCCAAAAGCAGGGAATTTCCCCATCATCGTTGACTCTTGTTTTGGAGCAGTGCTCTGAAATCGCAACCGGGTGCAACTTTCATAAACACCACCGGATTCCCCAAATACACACCACAATTACGTAGCAATTTCACGGCGACGGTGACGGGGCTCCGGATTGCCTCTCAGTTTTCACACAACGGTTGTGGCGTGTAAAGGTACCCTTACAGTGTGGGGGAAATACTGGGGGCCATGTTACAGTGTGGGGGAAATACTGGGGGCCATGTTACAGTGTGGGGGAAATACTGGGGCCATATTACATTGTGGGGGAAATACTGGGGACTATGTTACAGTGTGGGGGAAATACTGGGGGCCATATTACAGTGTGGGGGAAATACTGGGGCCATATTATAGTGTGGGGGAAATACTGGGGACTATGTTACATGTGGGGGAAATACTGGGGGCCATATTAAAGTGTGGGGGAAATACTGGGGCCATGTTACAGTGTGGGGATTAAATACAGGTTTTGAGAATGTAACGGCACAGAGAATGACAACACAGTGGTGACTCACAAATTAGATTTATTATTAAACAAGTGGAATTATGGTTCAATACTGGAGAATCAATAAACAATATACAGAATCACAGAATAAGCAGCTGGCATATGAAATATATGAAAATAATTATTCTATCAATTAACTCCTAATATGACTAATTAAGCTGTACTGTACTTTATTAATGCACAATCAGCACCCCCAGGTGAAACTACCGTTGGTTACTTGTGTCAGGCAGCGTCACTATCTTCGTCAATTACGATTAGTCTGATTCAACGCTCCAATTCTACATTAAATAAGATAACAGCAGACAATTTACACAATACCCCACTAGCAATAAAGTCCCATTTAAAAAACTACTTCACATCACTAAGTACCGCACAACTAACTAGGAAGCAGTGGCCCAGCTCACTCGGGTAATCCACAGGAGTTGGTCTTCTCCTTTTAGTAATTGACTATGTAGTCAGAACTCCAGGTCTTGACTGGCGTAGTCTGCTGCTTGACCACATAGTCGGGACTCGAGAAATTCTTCCTGCAGGTAACACAGTACAAGCCTATTTGGAGAATCAATAGGCTTAGTTGCTTATTTGCAAAGCTCTCAACACTCCTGCTTGCACGTCTGCTTCCTTCTGTTTGGCGCCAAAGCCACCTTTCTTCTGACACTCCAAGCTTTTATACTTTTATTTTACTGCTGTGTCACAGATAACACCTGGCCCTGTGTCTTCCTGAAACACTTCTTGCATGAAAACAGCTTTTTGAATCATTGGTTGTTTGGCGCCCCTGCGACTGGGTGGCCACAGAGGAGAACTGCAGCTGAGATTGGTAGATTGGTCACTTCGCACCAACACCCCACACACACACTCCGATCCTGAGCCTAAGTCACTTCATGTCAGGCAAGTGATGGTGGGAGGAGCTAAGTGGGGGTGTAACGTAGCACAGCACCCGGGAAGGGGTGGAGGAACTGGAGTAGAACCCAGGAACACTAAGTTGGAGGAAGGGTGAGAGAGGTTTCCGAGAGGAAGGGTCCTTGGAGAAAGGTTTCCCTGGAGGAACTCAAGGAAGGACAGAAGAAGCCAGGTGTGCCCGACTGACCCGGGACACTGGTGGCTGGACCAAAGAACGAGAGTGTCGGCTCTGTAGATGTGGCCGGGTAGCTGTGACGACCATCCCCTGTGAGGCCGAGCTGCTGGTAGGCAGCACCCCGAGAAACCCCGAGACCCTTAACCTCTATACAGGGATCTGGAATTATAGTGGAGCCCAGGGGGTAGCTGCCTATATGAGCAACAGAGCCGGGGAGGTCGCCAGGGAAAAATCAAGACCCGAAAAAACGAAGTCAGAAGCCGGAGTCAAAACCGAGAGGGCAGCGAAGGTACAAAATCGTCAGGCAGTAGCAGAGTCAAAAATCCAGGCAAAGGTCAAGGGCAAAAACCAAGAGGGCAGCTGAGGTACAAAATCAATAGGCAGAGGCAGAGTCAGAAATCCAGGCAAGGTCAGACACGAAACTAAACACACACTATCACTGGGGAACCAAAACTATATCTGGCGGCCTGCAAGACAGGCTCCAATGTATTTGAAGGGCGCGGTTACCTCCCATAGGCTGGAGCTCACAGCCTGATGACCTCATCCGGACCGCCCCTAGATCCAGGCCAGATGGAGATGCACGACTGGCTCCACCCACGCAACCTCTGACAGAAGAACGCAGGCTGCACCTAACGGACACCTCTGCAGGGCCCGCTCCTCTGCGACCAACACCACCCAGAGGGGAAACACAGCGGCGCTCAGCAACAGAGGCAGACGTCGCGGCAGCAGTTCCATATGAGGACAAGGCCCTCCTATCACCGGCGCCACCAGCCGAAGGAATCCGGCTCCTCCCAGCGGCCAAGGCAGGAACACCAGCCACCGAGTCCAATGGCGATGTGACAGTAGCTTTAAGCCCCAACCACAAAACGCCAGCTGGGTACGGGAACCCTATGTCCCAGAACCTAACAACCGGTGTGGTAAAGGAGAAAGCTATTGTACTAGGGCTAATGACTCAGAGGAATGGGACAAATCACTAAAGTGCCCATGACGGCCGCACCGTAAGGGGGCATACAGAGTAGAATCTCAATATTTGCAGATGACACTAAACTCTGCAGGGTAATCAATACAGAGGAGGACAATTTTATATTACAGGAGGATTTATGTAAACTAGAAGCTTGGGCTGATAAATGGCAAATGAGCTTTAATGGGGATAAATGTAAGGTCATGCACTAGGGCAGAGGAAACAAAAGGTATAATTATGTGCTTAATTGTAAAACACTGGGCAAAACTGTCACTGAAAAAGACCTGGGTGTATGGGTAGATGACAAACTCACATTTAGTGGCCAGTGTCAGGCAGCTGCTGCAAAGGCAAATAAAATAATGTGATGCATTAAAAGAGGCATAGATGCCCATGAGGAGAACATAATTTTACCTCTATACAAGTCACTAGTGCAACCACACTTAGAATACTGTGTACAATTCTGGTCTCCAGTGTATAAGAAAGACATAGCTGAACTGTAGCGGGTCCAGAGAAGAGCGACCAAGGTTATTAGAGGACTGAGGGGTCTGCAATACCAAGACAGGTTATTAAACTTGGGGTTATTTAGCTTGGAAAAACGAAGGCTTAGGGGTGATCTTATAATAATGTATAAATATATGAGGGGACAGTACAGAGAACTTTCTAATGATCTCTTTACTCTTAGGCCTGAGACTGGGACAAGGGGGCATCCTCTACGTCTGGAGGAAAGAAGGTTTAATCATAATCACAGGCGTGGATTCTTTACTGTAAGAGCAGTGAGACTATGGAACTTTCTGCTACATGATGTTGTAATGAGTGACTCACTACTAACATTTAAGAAGGGCCTGGATGCCTTTCTTGAAAACTATAATCTTACCAGTTATATATACTAGTTCCTTTGATAGGGCGTTGATCCAGGGAACTAGTCTGATTGCCATATCTGGAGTCAGGAAGGAATTTTTTCCCCCAATGTGGAGCTAGTGTTGCCACATGGTTTTTTTTTGGATCAACATGTTAGGCTATGGGTTGAACTAGATGGACTTAAAGTCTTCTTTCAACCTTAAAAACTATGTTACTATGTAACCACACGCGGAGAGAAGAACGAAAGGGCCTGAGAGGCACACTGACGGAAGAGTGACACAGATGAACTATCCCTGCTGCAGTGAGAACCAAAGCCTGTAAAGAACTGGACAGAGCTGCTGTGTGAGTCCAAGACTGCTGTAACTTCTGTGAAAGAACTGTGAAGCTGTGTAAACTTTTAAGTGAGAAGTAAGAGGTAAGCGTACCTTTACACTCCGCAACTTTTGGCGGCGATCGGAGGCAACCGAATGTGCGCTTGCACATTTTTCATGGTTGCCTCCGAACACTGAAGGCGCTTTTTAACGACGCAATTTCGCCCTCAACCTAAGGTGACGTGTCTCCCCGGAAGTTCACACACAAACTGCGGGAAACATCCGGTAGACTCCCATCGCCGCTTCACACTCCGCAATCGCCAAAGGAATGTGGGCGTACATGGTTAGCGCTGCAAGAACATAGGCATGACAGACTGGTGTATTCCGCGCCCCAAACACACTGAGTAGACAACACAATCGCGTTATGATTGGCCAGCCTGCGCAGGAAGGCTGGATAATACATGACGCCATTGTGTAGTGTGAATGGACAGCTGTTAAAATATGGCGCCCTGTGCAGGGACACCCAATGGAAACACAGTAGCCAACACCAATCATCTCTGACGGGGCGCGGTCTCCAGCACGCTGTGGCACGCCTCCGGGAATTCAGTAGGTGACGCTGATTCCATCCCTATTGCCCCTTCACACGCCAAAAGCAGGGAAATTCACCGTCATGGTTGTGTCTGGTTTTCGAGCAGTGATCTGAAATCGAAACCAGGCGCAACTTTGAAAAACATCGCTGGGTTGACCAAATACACGCTGCAATTTATTAGCAATTTGACTGCGACGGTGACGGGGCTACGGATTGCCTTCAGATTTCTCACCGCAGTTGCAGTGTGTAAAAGTACCCTAAGAGTAAAAGCCCGGTAAAGCCCAGTACATTGTGGACTCAGTTGTTTATTCGCAGGAAAGAAGAGAAGCCGCAACCGCGCATGGACTGTGAATGCTGCCTGAAGGTACGGTAAACTTTACACACTTATACTACACTACACCTTCGGATGCCCTGGGGATCAGCCCTACCCGTAGAGGGCTCACTATCTAGCTGCATCTACCCAGCGGCCCTGATTGCAGCGGTGGCTCATCTCACCACACACTATGGGTGGCATCACTATTTATTCTTTCAACAAAACTTTAATTTACAACCTTTCCCCTTTTATTTGACCGCCCAGGATCACGGAGCTGTGTCACGTGACCGTGACTATTCTAATCAGCCCAGACGACGTCGAGAAGGTCTGGTTCCGAGTACCCTATGGTCCCAACGGGCGACTCAGTTGCAGGTGGTGTCTTTGCCCAGCAGAAGGCAATGTTCTATCAGCACTGTTAGATATAATTGGTTGCGCAGACGGTCATATCCACTGCTTTACATTCCTTCTCTTTAAAAATTTGCAAGCCCTCAGGTGAGAAGGATCACTCTGCCTCCTCCTGATCTTCATGGGCGGGCCCAATGCGACCAACATGTGATCACTCTCCAGTGCTTTCTGCACTATTCACTGCCAGATTAACTTATTTTGGGCATATCTTGTACGTGAAATACCGGCGTTGGGATACTTAGTCTTATGAGGTTCTTCCCAAAGCAACTTTCCGGGTACATTTGAATCTTCAGGAGCCTTGTATGGAAGCTCTATTTCAGGTTCCTCTTCTCCCGCTGTTAAGAATGGTGTTGCCAGCTAATGAGGCCTTGTGGAGTTTATATACCACCTCTCTTTTTATTTTCTGTAATTCCCCTTGATGCAGTAGTTGGCTGCTCTTTCAGACCCCGTTTCCTGGTCCTTTAGTGTTGGACATACTGGGACAAAGCATTTTTCGATGTAATACCCGAAAAGGGACCATGTTCTCTCCTTTGGATCGCACATCATTTACTGAATTGTCAGGGTTGAGCCTCTTTGCTACTCGGTGAGGAATCACCTCCCATCGATAGTCTTGTTTGTTTCTAGGCCATTTGGCTTGCACCAGTACCCGATCACCAGGTTGTAAAGGTATCTCTTGAACTGGAGTCACATCAAAATAGCTTAATTCCTTAAAATTTTGTTCCACAAGCTGCCATAGCATTTGTAGTTGATGTCGCTGTTCCCACACCGAAGTGGACGTGTTTATCCTGGTGCAATCTTCATCCCGGTCAAGTTCCATTTGAGTAATTTTACCACTACTGCGGCCAAACAGCAGGCTGTGTGGAGTATAGCCGGTGGTGGAGTGTACCCAATTGTTATACACCCACACTAATTTTGGGACAAACTCAGGCCATCTCATCTTTTAATCGTCTTCCAAGGTTCACCGACAAGCAGTGTTCTGTTCAAATACTTGCCGGCACCATTCCCTTGAGGGTGATAGAGTGTCATGCAGGACATCTCGATGTTGTATAGCTAATGTAGTTCTTCCATGACGTTTTCTTCCAGTGTGCTCCTTGATCGGAGTGAATTCTTTTCAGACATCCATACACACAAATGACAGCTTGACTGGTCACTCGAGCCGTTGATTCAGCCGTCTGGTCTTGAGTTGGTGTAATGACTGCAAACTTTTTCACAGGCATTGTGAGACAGCCAATTCATCAAATAGTCAACCATGAGTACCTCCAGGGGTTTGGATATTTTAATCAGCTGCGTGGATGAACGGAAGGCTTCCTTTTGTCAGGGACCCCACTGGAAGGATTGGTGCTTGGCATCTCTCGCTGTCCCTCTTATCAGTTCATGAACGGTGTCTCAATCTTGGCAAAGTCTTTGATGAACATTTGATAATATCTGGATAATCTTAAAAAGGCCTTGAACTCTCTCAACTTTGTACAAGTCGGGCAATTTTGCATGATGGCTACTTTTCCTTGCGTCAGATACACTCCCTTGCCTGAGATCGTTTGACTCAGGTATTCAATTCCTTTCTAGAACAAGTGTTTTTTTCTTCAGCCCATGTCTCTACAGATGTGGCAGCTCCTGACTCAGCTTAAGGAGATGTGAGTAGATGATGATGTCCTCCTTATATATCAAAATTGACGCAAAGTTCAGGAACAAAGGAATCTGTCCTTCAGATGCTGGAACCTCCCAGGGGCTTTAATCAATCCAAATGGCATCCAATACAACTCAAACAGTCGCATTGTCATGTGTAGACTGCTCTGCAGTCTCTGTGAATTGCTCTGCAGTAGTTAAATGGAGTTAATTCCTTTAGGATATTGAGGGTTACATTCTGTGGCTCTCCAGGTGAGCTGCTGCTGCTGTGTGTGTCAGGTAATGTGGTTGTTTTTAAAAAAAAATCCCACTGCACATCAGCTGGTGTCGGTGAAAAAGTTCATTCTCTACAAAGACAGTGTACTGTGTAGATGCCTTGTGCAGTTCTGCTGATGTCTTGCTTGATAGGTTCGTGGACATTGCCATCTGTCTGGAATTTTTGTGCATATCCCACTCCCTGGTTGGATGTGAGGGGGTTATAACCTAGGGCTTGTCAGGATCAGGGCAAGAATGGCAGCCCAGACATCCTCAACTTTAGAGGTACTTCTGGGAACAGGTTCAGCTAGGGACCCCAGTCTAAGGATCAGACTAGTTCCCTGATCGCCTTTTGCTCTCACTGACTTCCTGCTACCTAACCCCTTTATCCGTTATTATCTCCTATGACACCCATGGAAAGAATGATTACCATCTTTGGCCAATTCTGTTCGGCCATGGGAACCTGTCGATGGTCGCTAGCTAGATTAAGGGAGGAGAAATACTTAGCCTTTTCCAAGGCAGACAGGGATTCTTCTATCATCAGCAGTGGGAAAAAGTCTCTGATGATGCAGGTGTTCAATTGCTGGTAATCCACACAGAATTGCCATGTCCCATATTTTTTCTGGACCAGTACAATTGGTACTCTAAATTTAAAGAAGGAATCCAGTGCCACTAAGCGGTTATTTTCTTTATTCCATCAAATGAGACATACAGTTACCCCCGAAGAGGCCGCTATACTCATTTCGGAGGTATACTCCTTATTTGTTAGCACATGAATACATATTAAAAAACAATCATATATATAAGTAAAAGCATGAACAAGCAGGGGCACCTGTGAATCATTACATTAATTGTGTCCATAAACATTAACCCCCATCTTGCCAGGTGAACGTCGGAGTTTAAGAAGGAATTTAGTGTACATGAGTTATGTGCTTTAAAGAACCTACATTTCATTATACATCAATGCATTATTAACTTTGTTCAAGCACAGCATCATGAATCAATAAACATAAAATAAATCATTCTTAAAGTTGAGACTATTCGGGATCCGTGCACCCATTTGTAGCATCCATATTTTTCTCTTTCTCTCGTTGGTAATCCACACAGAATTGCCATGTGCCATATTTTTTCTGGACCAGTACAATTAGTGCTCTGACTCTCCCATATTACTCCATTCTGTAACACAAGGGATAATAAGTCCTTTACTTCTTGATTAGTTCACCGATTTCTGGTTTAATAGTTATAATAATTTTTACCGAATGACAAAAATAACTATGATTTTTATTGTTATATTTTATTTGGTCATTAAAAGTATCCAGTGAGGATAGGTGCAGCAGTGCAGGTGTCAAACCAACGTGTATCCCTCCCCCCACATATAAACAAACACAGGACAAACAATTGTCTATACGGGTTGAACCCCTGTTGGTTCAATGGGTGATGATAGCACTAGTCAAAAAAGGGGAACCTGGATGTCTGGGACTGAAGGAGAGATCCCCCCGGAAACAATGCGTCTCCAAAGGGGGGGGTCCCGGACCCTACGACCCGTGATCCTATGGTCAAGTCTTGTTGTTAACGGGTGTTGCCCCGATTAACTAATAGTGCGTCAATCACCTCTATTACAGTCAGAGGTCCTATAGTCGTATAGATCTGGTATACATCGATTATTATACAAAGTCAGTATTGTAACCCGCCCGACGCGTTTCGCCTCTCCAAATTGAATGAGAGGCTCATCAGGGGCTTTGACGATAAAGAGAGTGATGTGTAGACCACACTAGTTGTATGTGGTCTACTCAGTTGTTAGTCTTATGTTCAGACAGTCCGGGCTAGGAACTTGAGAGGGATTTTCAGATATTGGCTTCTGTGGCGTACGAAGAGTCTGTTGGGTGATAGAGGAGGAGACCTAAGTTTAGATAGGGTTAGAAACAAACTATCTCCACCAATTTAGATCAATACCCATTGTTGACGTGAGGTTTCTATAAAATATTTTATACACCCTTTTTAGTGTTGTATTTATTTCTACAAAAGTAATCATTGATCACATACCGAGTACAGTTATTTTTCTGGGATGTCTCATTCGTTGTCCAAATTTAAGCCGGAATCGAACAAGGTTCCATTCCTCGCTATATAAAACATAAAGTATCACTTATTATTGTCCTATCATTGGTTTGGTCCATAGCCTTTACTATGTTACCTACCCTCTGCACTTTACAGTGGTTTTGCAGTTTAAATCCAGTAGTTTTAGTGTAATATCCCTTTAGAAATTCCCTCGTTCTGGGAAGAAAGAGTGGTATCACTATATACTCAGGTAACACTAACTGGTATCTTGTTTGTTATTATGAGACTGACCTGCCCATAAGACATGTGTGCTCCTTTTGGGGCTCGTGATGCCGGTGCCTGTCTATGTCACAGGACGTTAAACATCACCTATAGAGGAAAAGACAATGAAAATACGTCCTAGATTATTTCCCCCTTTCCTTTGGATGTCTCTCTGTACCTGTTAAGATATGGTGCTTTCTGATGTTGTCCGTGGGTTCAAAGAAAACCTTTACCTTCCTTTACTTCTTGGCATATTCTAGGTGGAATCTGGCAGTATCTTTTCTACGCCTTTGTCTCACCCTCCGGTACCTCGTAATCACATCACTGATCCTCCAGTCAGCTGCTTCACTCCCGGGGACTGCCCTGGTGTGGTGCCTGGTGTCTACCGGAAGCTCAGCCTATCTTCACCAACAGGCGCCCTAGTGAAGACCCCCTTAGTCACGCCTCTAGGGTAAGTCCGGCCCATGGTGCAGTGTGTCCACACGTACCAGCGTGACAGACTAATAGTTGTTCTGTGGACAAATTCTCCCACTTGAGCTGTGGAGTACAAAGTCAGGGCAGGCAGCGCAGAGTCGGGGTATAAAGTCAAGGTCAGAAACAATTAGATCAAAAAGGACAGGTAAGCAAGCAAGGTCGTTAACAGGCATATCAAAACTGGCAAATGAATGAACTAAGAAACAGGAATTGAGTGTATATATACTTATAATACACCACTGAGGTCCACACACATCTTCAATGCAGTAATAAATAGTTTTATTAATTACATAAGGACTCAATTACAGGGGTGCACAATGTATAAAGGAGACTAACAAGGATAAAGAAGTTATAAGGAGGGAAAGATTACACAATCTGCAGGGAGAGAGTAGTTGTACACCAGGGTTGCCTATGGTATCCTGTCTGTGATAAAGTGCTAGTGCCAATTCAGGGTTGAGAATGAAGTATTATAATAAGGGACCAGCCCTATCAGTAGTAATCTCCCCCATTGAGTAAAGTGCAGTGTCATACACAAACAACCATTATCCAGGTTTACCCATATACATTAAGAGTGTCTCCCTTGCAGATAAGTGTCAGGCAGCCTCGACACGTATCTGCCTGCTTCAGGGTGACTCTTCTTTATTCATTGTGCACCACTGTAATTGAGTCCTTGTGTAATTAATAAAACTATTTATTATTGCATTGAACACGTGTGTTGACCTTGGTGGTGAATTATAATAAGTATGGGCATATATACACTCATTTTCTGTTTCTTTGTTGATATGCTATAGAATAGTTTGCCCCATTAAGGTCTCCTTGTTACTTTTTCCTTGGTGAAACCTCTGACCTGTGTAAAACTAGGCCTGGCCTCCTCTGTGTCTCTGTCACCTGTGTTGTGTGGTGGGAAACCGTTGTATGGACTACCGCTATCACTTCTCCTGCAGTGCGTTGCTCCCTTCTTGGTTGCTATACAGGTGTCCGGGAGACAAAAGTCTCCTCAGTGAATCGGTGTTTCTGCTGGGCTTAGATGCTCAACTGCAGACTCAGACGCCAGTGTCTGGGTTGCTTTCTTGCACGGCTCTTCTGTCCCCAGTCTGCTGTTACTTCACTCCTTCCACCTTGCCTTTGACCTCACTCTTAGGCCCTCACACTGGCTAGACTGGCTTGGCTGGTTACTTGTCAACTGGCTCAGGCTTAGCGTGGCTCCGATACACCAGGACGTCTTCACCGTTCTCCTAGTGACTGCACACTCTGACTAATTCCGCCCCCTCCACCGGCAATTATAGGGGATCTTGCTTAAGGCAGCAAGTGGAGCTCCCCCTACAGGTCTGGGGTGGAAGGTGTTGGGGGTATGTGGTACCTCCTGTGGAAATCCATCCATGTTTGAGGTGGTTCTGTGGCTACCTGTAATGGCAGGGCGCCACAGGCAAAAAGAAAGCCATTATTGACAGCAAGCCATAAGAAGTCCCATTCACAGTTTGCTACTTTGCATTGGCATATCACATAATAGCCCAATAGAAAACAGTAGTGCTCACCATTATTTGCACCCTTCATTTTGTTCATAGACTGTACAATATCTTTAGAAATAAATGGAATATCTTCTTATATATATCTTGTAAAAGTGAGCACAATAGTGGGCATTTTAATTTAGAGAAATAGAAATAATGTTGTCCATACACAGGGATGTCACCGCAATCACACGCACATACAAGGACCACATAGAAGAATCCAAAACAAGGATCATTAATGGCAATGGCAGGCTTTGCATCAGCATGCAGACACACATTGATGGCTGCAGAGTTCTGGTCCTGTGGGCAGACACAGTCCTGCATTATTATAGCACAGGAAGCAGCTCTGATTACCAACCTATTATATCTGCCACATGCCTACAAAACTCTGGACAGCTCCAATGTTGCCGCAGCCTGGCACTAACTGGTCAGACAGCCACCTGCGCATCTCCCCTAATGCAATGACCTGCAGTGAGCATCACAAGCAGCACATGGCTAGTGGAGCACCCAGGAGTTTAAATGCAGGAGCCTGCACTTTGGGCTGCCAAAGGGCTGTGGAAGCTGCAAGAGGGAGAAGTGCCACCGACCAACCGCTGCTCTGGAGAAACATGGCTGGAATGCTTGTATGTACTGAGGCGCATCATTGGATGTGGTGTGTAAGTTATGGTCAATCAATCTCGCAACAGAGGGAAAATGCATCCTGCATCAGGGGTGTACATACAAATCATGGAGCTCCATAGCAATTCTAATTGGACCCCCCAATAAAATATAATATTTGACTTGGTCACATAAGTACATATCTCACAACTTTACACCCCTTACAAAGTGATTTTCCTCTTATTGAAACCCTTGAATTCCTCTTTCATTGCCCCCATAAAATATGATGACACCAAAAGTGCCCAAGAAAACTGTATTATCCCTCCACAGTCAGTTCCTCCACTTGCATTGTATGACGACCCTACTGTAGCCCCCTCAACTACCCTGGCACAGTATGATTCCCAACAATGACCCCCACATGGCCAACACTGTAGTATAATGGACTTACATACAGTATAATGGCCACTACCATCACTCCACATAGTATAATAGCCCCTACACCTCTTTCACACAGTATAATGGTCCCCAACACAACCCTAAAATAGCCCTCCATACAGTATAAAGGTTACCTCATAGCCCTAAAATATTATCATGCCACCCACAGAGCCCTTCAAATATTTTAATGGCTTCCATATAGTATAATTGGCTCCATATATTACAATGATCATCCATAGCCCTCCATAATATAATAATATTTATTCATTTTTATAGCGCTATTAAATCCATAGCACTTTACATACATTTGCAACACTGTCCCTCTTGGGGCTCACAATCTATACATTTCAGTATGTCTTTGACAATGTGGGAGGAAACCAGAGTGCCTGGAGGAAACACACGCAAACACGGGGAGAACATAAAAACTCCTTGCAGATGTTGTCCTTGCTGTCCTTGGTGGGAATTGAACACAGGACCTTGGGACCTCAGTGCTGCAAAGGCTGCAGTGCTAACCACTTGAGTCACCGTGCTGCCCGTACATTATAATGTACCCCACAACCCTCCGTATATTATAATGTACCCCAGTAGTCCTCCATATAATATATTGCACCCCATAGTCTTCCATGTAGTATATTGCATGCCTATAGTCCTCCATGTAGTATAAGTACCCCCCATAGTCCTCCATATAGTTTAATGCTCCCCCATAGTCATCCTATATTATATTGCACATCACAGTCCTCTATACTATACTGCACCCCCATGGTCCTCCATATAGTATAAATGCTTCCCCACAGTCCCTCCTATATTAGATTGCACATTCCATAGACCTCCATATAGTATATTGCTCCCCCATAGTCCTCCTATATTATAATGCACATTACATTGTCCCCCATATGGTATAATGCTCCCCCACAGTCTTCCTATATTAGATGGCACATGACATAGTCCTCCATATAGTATATTGCTCCCCCATAGTCTCCAATATTAGATTGCACATGACATACTCCTCCATATAGTATATAGCTTTCCATAGTCCTCCTATATTAGATGGCACATTACATAGTCCTCCATATAGTATATTGCTCCCCCCAATTAGCAAGACCTACCAATTATAGTATATAATAGCACTCTATAGTCATCCATATACTATAGAGAACCCCCATAGTCCTCCAATATTGTATTGTACATTAAATAGTTTCCCACCAGTGTTCTTACGGATTGAAAAAAAGTAAATCTTCACCTCTCTCCTCACAGCTCTGGTCTCCATAGTGTGTATCTGTTGCTCTGTGTGGCTCAGTACATTGGTGCTCAGTGATGACGTTATCAGCCCCACTGTGCAAAGCTGCAGAGCGCAGACAGGAGTGGTCAGGACCCGGGAGAATTGATTGGAACTATAGCAGTGGCATCTGCGGTGAGCTCGAGCTCACACCGGGTCCCCCGCAGATGCTGCCCTCTATTTACCAGCAAGTGGCACTGCCTGAGGCAACAAACTTAGGTTGTCTCAGGATAGGCGTGCCCCTGAAAACAGCCTCAAAGAGGAAAAGTACCCAGTGAGCAAGAAAGGAGATGCAGACGTATGCAAAAAACTGGTGCTTAATAAAGCCCAATTTTCAAAATAGACAGAACAAAAAAAAAACCACACTGCCATAAAACCAATGTATTTTGTGGATGTCTTCCGCTAGGTGAAGTGTAGAAATGTACATTTGTAATGAAAAGGTATTTAACTGATACATGAAATATATGCCTTCATTCTCCAGAAGAAGCGAGTGATGGCGAAACCCTGGGCATTATGGGCTGCTTTCCATTAGGTTCTCAAACATTTGTATAACTAAACATTTCTTTGGAATTTCAAGAAAATCCCATAGTAATAATTATTGCTGTTAAACACCTTTACACCTACTATAATGTTGCTACAATCAAACTGGGAGTTTTCAATGTACATTTTGGTTAATCTACATGTTATTTCCATTTGTTTCTCTCTCTCCTTGATCCTCTCTGGTACAGATGAGCTGTATTTATATTGTTGGGGTAGTTCTGGTACAAGTGTTCCTTTTTGCCAACATCTCTGCCAATATTTTGAGCCTTTGCTGTTTGCCAGGGAAGCTTTGTGATCATTTGTCACGTCAGGTTTGTATTGCTCCGAGATCCCGGGTATCTGAATCCTGCCGAGCCTGTCTTATATCCATTTCCTTGTCTTGAGTCATGTGTTGTTGTTTTGCTTTATTCACTTTGACTTTTACCAGTGTCCTTCCGTTGACTTTGTATTGTTTCTCGATTGCAAACGTACATTTGTGGCCTTGACTACAGGCTGCTACACATTCTGCACATGTGTCCATGATTGTGATCTTGGCTACTGCTTCTTTCTAAAGTCTCAAGTTCCACTTTCTAGCTTATTTTCTGGTTTTACGGCCATTATTAGGACTAACCGGTGCTTTGCAACGTGTAGAAAAGCCCAATGCAAACAATCGGAATATGACGTAACAGAAGCGCTACTGCATTAAGAGATGATTCCCTCTAAATGCTGAGATCTACAGCTTTCTACGGTAATAAAAAATAATCTTTAAGTTGACTTTAGGATAACTTCTCTAGTGAAGAATTAAAAAGCCTAGACAACATATTTTTTACTTAACATAAGTAACTTATAAAATGTCTTTGTGTGAGTCCTATAGTTGATTTTCTCCCAGTTAAGTGAGGCAATAATTACTGACCAGCTAGTATTTATATATCATCTATAACATGGTAGATTCACATATTTTAATGAGCCCTTCAATTATTTTTCACAGGTAAATACCAATTAATATATAATCCATAGGCATTTTCCCAAAACGAACATTCATGCGCTTTGTTAATAAAATGTAACTGTTCAATGTCCTTACTGATGTCAACATGCGCCTTATTAACAATTCACCCACAGATCAGGTGTCTCTCCCTCTACGATGCCATCCCGTATGCCTATCAAATACTCCAATATATGGCATAGAACAAAGAGCTAACTACATGAAGCTGAAACTACAGATGTGTCTGCTTTATTAAAAATTAGATATTTTTTCTTATTATAAAGTAAAATCTAAAACACAATTAAAATGAATCAATAATGTTTTGCAACCCGCTTCATGCCATATCTGTTGTGTTAACTAAGGCCGCGTTCACACATTGCGTATTTTGCCGCGTTTTTTTACGCGTGCGTTTCAAAATACGCAATGTGCCTTTTGTCTGCCTGCAAAGTGAATGTGAAATTCACTTTGCAGTGCAGACATTGCGTAAAAATACGCAGTGCGTTTTCCGGGAGAAAACGCAGCTCCGTAAACAATTGATATGTCAATTGTTTACGCAGCTGCTCCTGCGTATTCTCCCAGAGGGGAGGAAGAATCCTGCTTCCTCCTCCCCTCTGTGACAGCCCCATTAGACTTCACAGTGTATTAATACACACTGTGAAGTCTAAATTAAACAAAAGCAAGTGAATGAAAAATAAAAAAGAATGAATACATCACCTTCCGACGCCTTCTCCCGGTGTCTGGTGCCTTCTGCCGCTCTCCGGTGTCCGATTCTAAGTCAGATCTCTTCTGACAAGACCTGTGGTGACGTCAGAGGGGGGGCCGTTCCCGGGCACTCGCGGTCATGTGATACCACATGACCGCGAGCAGCCAATCAGCGATGGGACCGCCCCGGGAACGCCCCCCTCTGACATCACCACAGGTCCTGTGAGAAGACATCTCACTTAGAATCGGAGACCGGAGAGCGGCAGACGGCACCAGACACCGGGAGAAGGCGTCGGAGAGGTGAAGTATTGATTCTTTTTTATTTTTCACACACTTGCTTTTGTTTAATTTAGATTTCACAGTGTATATTAACACTGTGAAGTCTAATGGGGCGGTCACACATGTCACAGAGGGGAGGAGGAAGCTGGATTCTTCCTCCTCTCTGTGACATCACTGCGCTTTCTGGGGGAAAGAAAGCGCAGTGTGTGAAAGCCCCTGCGTATTTTGCTGCGCTTTTTTGCGTGGCCGAAAAACGCGGCAAAAAGCGCGCGCAAAAAAGCGCAGCAAAATACGCAAATGTGTGAACGTAGCCTATATATATTGTTTTATATTTTCCTATCGCCATGACAGCACCCACCGAGAGAGGAGATCTGCCCATCAGGACAGGAAACCTACAGATAAAAAGGGGCGGTCCCCCTCGCCTCCTCAGTTGGTTTCCTGTCCTTCTGGGAGGAACCTACAGATGAAGTTTCTTACCCTCTGTCTCCTTCCTTTTTTCTCCTATTCTCTTCTGACCAGCCTAAGAAACGCTCTGACAAGCAAAAGCATAAGTACTGTGTGTTATGTAAACAGCCCATGTCTGATGACTATGACAAGCGGTTATGCCGCTCCTGTATTGCTCAGACTCTTGACGAAGAAGCCCCTATACGGACTGCAGACCTTAAGACCTTTATACGGGACGAGATCCGGTCCTCCTTTTCCCAGATGCAACAACCCTGTGTGCCTGCTTCTCTCAACCAGTCTCCCTATCAGTCCGATGTTGATTCTCAGAAGGAGGGTCTGGTACATTCATCCCATTCCGGCTCCTCATCGGAGGATAAGGGGGGTGCTTGTTTTGCTATACAAGACATGGATAGTCTAGTTAAGTCTGTGCGGGCCACTATGTGGATTGTAGACACTAAAGAAGCACGGTCTGCTCAGGACGTCATGTTTGCTGGGTTGTACCAGAAAAAAAAGATGTGTTTTTCCTGTCATTGAGGCTGTCAAATCTTTGGTCAGGTCAGAGTGGGAGAAGCAAGACTCTAGGGGGTTTTTACCCTCCTCTTCCAAAAGAAATTACCCTTTTGATGATCCTGAGTTACTGAACTGGTCTAAGGTCCCTAAAGTGGATGCGGCTGTGGTCTCCTCTTCCCAACGGAATGTCTTGCCCTTGGAGGATGAGGGCTTGCTGAGGGACCCCTCTGATAGAAAAGCTGATACTCTGTTGAAAAAATCCTGGGAGACGGGTATTGGGGCTCTTCGGCCTGCCATTGCTTCTACTTGTGTAGTTCATTCCCAGTTGGTCTGGTTGGATCAGTTGGAACAACAGATACGGTCCGGGGTGTCCAGGGATAGGTTATTGGCTGCTCTTCCTCAGATCCGGAGTGGCTCGGCATATCTGGTAGATGCTTCTGCTGATTCTCTCCATCTGGCAGCTAGATCTGCGGGGATTTCTAATTCTGTCCGCAGGTCTTTGTGGCTTAAGGAGTGGAAGGGGGACGCCCATGCAAAAACCAAGTTATGTGCGATCCCGTGCGGGGGTGAGTGCCTCTTTGGCTCCGTGCTTGACGGTATACTGTCTAAAGCGGGAGAAGTAAGGAAGGGACTGTTAACCTTCTGTCCCTAACTACAGGAGGGCCTTCCGAAAACGCCAGTATACCAGGCAGCAGTCTAACCCCAAGTGGGAGCCAGCCAGGAAGAGACAGAGAGGTGCTTATTACGGTGTGTTCCTCATACTCCAAGCCCTCGCCCAAGCGTACTTAATTCTGACCCCCCCTGTCGGTGGTCGATTGGCTAATTTTTTCAATCAATGGTCCCAACTTTCAAAGAGCCAATGGATCCTCAGCCTCATTTCTTCTGGCCTAACGATTGATTTTTTGCGGATCCCTGGGGACTCCTTTTTTCTGACTACTCTTTCCAGTTCTTGCCAGCAGCAGGCACTGGAGTTGGAGGTTAAGGACTTATTACGTAAACAGGTGTTCCGGGGGACCAGGAAGGACGGGAATTTTATTCTCCGTTATTTCTGGTCTCAAAACAGGATGGTTCCTTTCGTACTATTATTAATCTTCGTAAATTAAACTCCTTCCTCCCCTTCCAGTCTTTTAAAATGGAGTCCATTCAATCTGCTGTTCTTCTTCTGTTCCCTAGGTGTTTTATGGCAGTGCTCGACTTAAAAGACGCATATTACCATCTCCCCATTCATCCCTCTCACCAGAAGTTCCTCCGCGTGACGGTGGTCTTGGAGGGTCAGGTTCGCCATCTGCAGTTCGCAGCCATGCCGTTCGGTCTTTCCGGTGCTCCTCGGGATTTTACCAAGGTGATGGCTGAGGTTATGGCTTTTGTACGAGAACGGGATGTGCTCATAGTTCCATATTTGGATGATTTTTTGGTGGTTGGGGACTCGGAGGGGCAGTGTGCTTCCTGTCTGACTCATGTCATCTCCTCCCTACAGGCCTTGGGTGGGCTCATCAATATTCCAAAGTCGAGGCTCCATCCAGTTCAGGTCCAGACTTTTTTTTGGGTCTTCTGTTGGACTCGGTTACCCAGAAGGTTTTTCTGCCAGCGGCCAAGGTCTCGGCAGTGAAAGGCAAGGTGGCTGGGGCCATGCACAATCCGTCGCTGTCTCTGCGTCAGGCCATGTCTCTGCTGGGAACTCTGTCATCCTGCCTTCCGGCTGTCCCATGGGCGCAGTTCCACTCTCGCTGTCTCCAGCAGGAAGTCCTCAGGGCCGGAGACTCTCTGCAGGGACGGTTGGAAGGTCACCTCCGTCTGTCCCCGACTGCCTTGGCCTCTCTGTCCTGGTGGATGGATTCTCGTCACCTGACTCTAGGGGTTCCCTGGGTCGTTTCTCCAGACTTTGTAGTGATGACTGATGCTAGTCCCTCAGGGTGGGGGGCTCATGTGGGACCTCGCCTGGCCCAGGGTCGGTGGTCTGCAGAAGATGAGTTGGGCTCTTCAAATTTGAAGGAGTTACGAGTGGTCCAGTATGCTCTCGTCCAGTTTTTGCCCCTCCTGCGCAACTCCCATGTCAGGATTCAGTCAGACAACACCGTCGTCGTGGCTTACCTGAATCACCAGGGGGGGACGCGGTCACCTTCCTTACTGGCTACCGCGACCTTGATTTTTCAGCTGGCAGAGGTACATTTTCTCTCCCTGACGGCCCTACATATCAGAGGGATCGACAATGTCAGGGCCGACTTTCTCAGCGCCACTCGCTCTGGCAGGGTGAGTGGGTTTTGAACAGGGACGTCTTCCAGGGGATTGTGTGTCTCTGGGGCTTGCCAGTAATCGATCTCTTTGCGACCAGGGGAAACAGGCAGGTTCGGCGCTTTGCTTCCCTGTATCCCTCGGACCTTCTGGAGGTGGTGGATGCTCTGCTGGTGCCATGGGATTTTCCTCTGGCTTATGCTTTTCCTCCGTTCTGTCTGCTTCCTCTGGTTCGGCGCAAAATCAGGGAGGAGGGTGCGAGAGTCATTTTAATAGCCCCCTTTTGGCCCAGGAGACCATGGTTTTTCTGGCTGCAGGCGATGTCGGTCTCCGACCCTTGGGTTCTCCAGGCGGTTCGGGGGCGGCTCTCTCAGGGTCCGTTTTTTCACCCACAGGCGGAGGGCCTTCATCTAACGGCCTGGAATTTGAGAGGCAGCTTCTGAAGCGGCGGGGGTTCTCTTATGCTTTGGTTTCTACCCTCCTCAGCAGTAGAAAGGCAGTTACCACTAACCTATATTGTAGAGTTTGGTGGAAGTTTTTGGATTTTTACTCAGGGGGTGTCACTGACCATGCTCCGATTCCTGCTATTTTAGAAATTTTGCAGAAGGGTCGGGAGTTGGGTCTTGCTGTCAGTACTCTGCGGGTTCAGGTTTCTGCTCTGAGGGCCCTTTTTAGTCAGAATGTCGCGGGTGACAGGTGGATTGCTTGTTTTTTTTTAGGCTTGTGACCGCGCCACCTGGTGCACATCCCTAGGCTAGCTCCATGGGATTTGAATTTGGTTTTGGACGCCTTGACCGGTCCTCCCTTTGAACCTTTGACCTCAGCCTCCATTAAACACTTGACTTGGAAGACGGCCTTACTGGTAGCTTTGACATCTGCTAGACGGGTGGGTGACCTGCAGGCTTTGTCCATTGACCCCCGTTCATTTTAGTCTTCCCTGACAGGTTGATACTTAAGACGAACCAATCATATCTTCCTAAAGTTCCCTCGAAGTTCCATAGGGGCCAGGAAATCATACTGCCCTCCTTCTGTGACAATCCCACTAGCCCTGATGAGTTGACCTATCAGACCTTAGATGTTAGGAGGACTGTGCTTGAGTATATTGCTAGGACTCAACCCTGGAGGAAGTGTAGGGCCTTGTTTGTTTCTTTCAAAGGAGTTCGTAAGGGCACTCGTACCACTAAAAGTACCTTCTCCAGATGGATCCGGGAGGCTATCTGCTCGGCAAATTCCGCGAAAGGTGAGCAACCGCCGGCCAGTATTCATGCCCATTCTACCCATGCCATGTCGGCCTCCTGGGCTGAACGACCTAATGTGTCTATTGATTCTATTTATAGGCCGGCTACTTGGGCATCACCCTCTACCTTTTTTCGGCACTATCACCTTGACCTTTCCTCTTTGTCTGACCTCGACTTCGGGAGGGCGGTTCTTAATACTGTGGTCCCTCCCAGGTGATGGTCTCTGCAAGTCTCTCGGTGGGTGCTGTCATGGCGATAGGAAAATCTGAGATTACTTACCGGTAATCATATTTTACAGAGTCCATGACAGCACCCACTCACTTCCCACCCTTTTCTTTCTTTTTGCCGTGTTAGCCTATGTTTTTGTTTAAGTGTGTTGTCACTTGCCACGGGTGGCCGCTGCTTGCCTGAGGGTTTTGTGTGCCCCTTTTTTCACGTCCTAACGGTATTGGTCTTCTATTGTTTTTTGTTCTTTAAATGTGTGTATTTATACGGTATGGCGGTTCCTCCAATTTCTCTGTAACCCAACTGAGGATGCGAGGGGGACTGCCCCTTTTTATCTGTAGGTTTCCTGTCCTGGTGGGTGGATCCCCTCTCTCGGTGGGTGCTGTCATGGACTCCGTAAAATACGTTTACCAGTAAGAAATCTCAGATTTCCTTTTTACAAAGCTATTTGCTTTTATAATTTTTTCTTTCATTGTGGAAACAACGGCTCCTATTACTAAGTGTGGGTATACTTCATGGTGGCTCAGTGGTTAGCACTGCAATCTTGCAGTGCTGGGGGCCTGGGTTCAAATCCTGCCAAGGACAACATCTGTAAGGAGTTTCCTCCCAGGTTTAAAAAACATAGTGATAGGATGTTTAGATTGTGAGCTCCAATGGGGTCAGTCTTGCAAGTGTATGTAAAGTGCTATGGAATTATTAGCGCTATATAAATGAATAAATATTATTATTATTTTTTCTTTAATGGTTATTACCCTTGTTCCTGGCAATTCTTGGTTTTAGCTGTTGGCCTGTGACCATGCTCCAGGCTAGTGGTCATGCTAGTAATTCTGTGTCCACGCTCCAGCCCTGTATCTTGTCACTACTGCATCCAGCTGCAATTGGTGATAACACTGGGGACTGGGATCTGTAGATCTCCCTGCCGCTAAGTCTGTACTGCATTGTGGGTGATTAAGGGGCAAACATTGGATTGCTTAAATCTGGGATTTATAAAAAAAAATATTGTGCCTAAGAACTAACAGGTAGGTAGCTGCTATTTTTCTGCTTGTTGTGCCCAGCACCAGTCACCGCCACTCACTCCTGCCACATAGCGTCACAGACGCCCCTGCCGGAGACATCATGGTTGGGTAAACAGAGCAGCAGCTTCTTTTCTGCTCTGTGAAAGGGGCGGGACAACCAGTCTCCTGCAGATTGATAGCTTTCTTCCCGCTACCTGATTGGTAGAGGGGAGAAGCCGCCTTTCTGTAGACATAAAATCAGCTGATGCTGAAAAATCACTGACAGGCGCGGTGTGTGCCCCACTCTGTGTTAGCAGTGAACAGTAGTGACCGGGGCCAGGCACAACAGGCATGTAGGTGGCAGCTACCTCCCTGTTAGGTCTTAGGCACAATTTATTTATTTTTTCTTATAAATCCCAGACATACCCTTTAAACTTTGGACCTATATTTTTGGCTTACAAATCCCCTATCCAAGTAAACAAAAAATGAAACAATTGTATGCAACCATTCTGTCTGTTCTTCATCTATTACTTATCTATAGCTACCTAAAGACTGATCAGGAGTATTTTTGATAACAATTGTTACTCTTTTGAACTTAATAAATAATACGGTTTATACCCTATGTTTACCTTTATCGGTTTATGGTTATGCTATTACGGTATTTGTAATGAACATAGCCACCTATAGGTGGCAATAAAGAGGCAGCGTATTCCTTCACTTTCTTTGCTTGCTTTGTTTCCCAGAGAATTACTCTAAAGAAGCCCTGAGTCCCTAAACTGAATTTTCATAACCCTAGTCAGTATCTCCTGAGCGTTGTAAAAGATGAAATTTGTTATTATTGCTATTTTGTAAATGGTTTAATAAATTATGGAAACCTATGAATAATTACCACATGCAATAGAATAATAACTTTAAATGATATTAACGTGGAGAGTCAGACTGATCCCTTGTAATATAGCCATATAGCCAGCTTGCAGTTTTCTTATCTGTACGTCCCTTCTTAGATAAAAAATGGATTACACTAACTTTTATAGCAGCGTTAGTTAATAAGACGCAGGTCATGGAGAGTGTTTCCAATAAGAAACTCAAAGGTTCAATTTTTTTAGATTATAAATAGCAAATTAGGTAAATAAATGAAATGATAAAAAAATTACCAATTAATAAATTATTTAAACAGAGATTTGGAATCCTTTTAGATTTACAATGTAAACGTGTTTTCTATTACCGACACATCAAATATAATAGATGGAGAGGAAGCGCACAATAGGGTCTTATCCGATCTACAAGCCGGATTCCTATATCAACGCATAAGATCGACACATCAAATAGGGATTCACTGACTGGATAGGTCTGGTGAAAATTATAATTGAAACCCTAAAACTATAAAAGGGGACACAAACTCTGACTCTTGTGTGTTTTAAATCTTTACTATCACACTGACTAAGAACATAAAGATCCTTGTAGCTCTGAGTGGACTAAGGGAACATACAGTACATTGACATTGTAAACCTATTTCATAGAAGCCAAAAAGAAATAGACATAAGGGGGCTATCAAGTGTAATTGGGTCATATCAGTGGAATTGATCAAAATTGTCAGGTGAGTCTGATTGAAGTACAATCACCTGATGGAGTTCAGTAGAGCCACAACTCTATGAAATACTTGTATGGGCAATAAAACCTTTCTATTGGGTTAGAAGCCGCTGCTTTGTCCGGGAGCAGTCATGCTAACCCTCACTCCAATGGTACAAATGGATATTCAATAGTGATGCGCGAGTAGTAACATAGTCACGTTCAGACAGCTCTAACCAAATACTTTGAATGCGTAATGAGTAACAAATCCAATGCTAGTCAATGGGGAACTCACTTGGATCCGAATACTGAAACAGTTCAAAGTATTTGAGCCTTCCGAATTTTAACATCTTACTACTCACTCATCACTAATATTCAACACACGAATAAAAGCAGTGAGCTTAATGAAAGTATAGAGAGATCCAAGACAACAGCTGTCAACATACTAAACTGCACCCACCATATAAAGGCAACTCAGTAAAACGATTCAAATCAACAGGAGTGGAAGATATCTTGAAGACATATAGTTTTTTTTAAAAGCCTTCAGCTGTATATACGGTCATGGCAACTTGAAGGATAAAATGATCTGTAGAAATATCAATCTTGTAAAGTCTTGATAGATTAATTAGGGTATTTCCAATGTTATCTTGATACCATCAAACCATTGGGTCTCCCTCTTGCCTTGGTCCTTCTATTGTTCCTACCATATCCTTCTCTAGTGATTTTTGGCTTCATATGATGTGTCCAAAGTAGGCAAGTTGTAGCTTGGTGATTCTTGCTTCAAGTGACATGTCTGGCTTGATTTGTTCCAAACTTGCTTTGTTTGTTCTTCTTGCCGTCCATGGCATTGATAACATCCTTCTCGAGCACCACATTTCGAAGGTGTTGATTCTTCTTCTGTCTTGTTCGTTTATCATACAGGTTTCACAGTCATATGTTACCACAGGAAAGACCAGATTATGTACGAGTTGTGTCTTCGTCACCAGTGAAATCTTCCTCGATTTGAAGACTTTGGCAGTGAATTTATTGTTGATTAGACTATAACTATTCTCTTACTGACTTCTAGTGTCATCACTGCATCTTGAGTGATCATTGATCCGAGCAGGTTGAAGTTCTTAGCAACTTCCAGTTCATTTGTGTCCATCTCAAATGTGTCCTGTTCATATCTGACAGTTGTCAATATCTTTGTCTTCTTTATATTGTACAGGAGTCTCATCTTTGAACTTTCCTTTTTGACACTCAGTAATAAGTCCTTCATTCCATCTAGACTTGTTGCTGACAATGTTGTATCGTCTAAATTCATCTTACCATTTGAAGTCTATTTTATATGCTTTTGTTTGTGTTTTTTGTTTTAGTTTTCCATTATGGGTGGAGTTTAGAGTTTCCAAATGTTATTGCCTGATTCATCATTTGTCGCAACTGCACTCCAACCGCCGCTGGAGCGATTTTACGTACATCAGGAATTTTTTCAACATTTTGAAAAACTTGCATCTTTTTGTTTTAAAATGTCACGAAAATGGTTAAAGAAAAAAAGAAAGAACATTTCTAACTTTGTGTAAAATTCTTGAACTGTGCGCACCAGTTTAATGAAATTGTTGCAAAAAACTCAATGAGTACTACAACACAAGAAAAAGAAAAGTGGCAAAAAAAGAAGCTAATTATGAATTGGATAGGATAGGATACAATATAAAACATGTTTTAATATGTTATGCATCTCTCATTTCCCCTTAGTTATGTATTTGACTGAAAGCCAGTGAAGGTGGCGCTTATTGGGCATGGGGATCATGTGACATGACAGCCTCACATGAGCCCCCGAGTGACCGAGTGCCATCACAACTAGAACAATGCTGGCACGGGAATTGAGTATAAGCTTTTTTAACTTAACGGATGCAAACATGAGGAATGAAAAGGGGTTATTATCCTAGCAGTGGACAACTCTTTTAAGAGCAGTCCTTTGTATCAAGGAGAACCTGTTTTTTTAAAGTTCATTGAATAAAAGCTATTTTCACCCCACTCTTTTTTGCAATAGCCTGTTTATTCAAGAGCTCAAAGAGCAGATTACTACCTTTTCTAAAAGAAAGTGGACAATTCATCGATTTGATCTTGTTGCTAGACACTTTTGTAAAGCCTTATTGCAGGCTGTGAGTTCCACAGCATTCAAAAAATACTCTGGATAAAAAAAAGTGGCAGGCATTCTAGTCTGGCTTTAATACGTCTTTAGTAGAGTTACGCATATGAACCTCCTGTTGATGGCAAAATGACAGGAATGAAAACATTGGTTCTCCTCCTAAAATATTAAAATATATTTTGCTATATTCATCTGTATGTGTATATACTGTCATTGTTGAAAGTGCTGGAAATTGTTCCAGAAAGTGAAGTATTTCTTCCAGAAAATTATTCATATTTGTCATACAAATGTTTATTTCTTTTGTGTGTATTGGAACAACTCAAAAAAATCTCTCACAAACCCCAAAAATGGTACTGACAATTGTTGGCAACTTTCAAAAATGTTTGGTAAGAAACTTTGTTTCAAACGTGTGATGCTCATTTAAACTTACCTGTGGTATGTAATACACCTGATGAAAAGGGAAGAAGTTGTCTCAATATTTCTATTGTGTGTCTGTGTGTACCACACTAGATATGGAGAACAAAAAGAGGTAAAGATAAAGAGAACTGTCTAAGGACTTGAGAACCAAAATTGTTGAAAAAAATCTCAAGTTTGCAAGTCCATCTCCAGAGATCTTTATGCTCATCTGTCCATGGTGCGCAACATAATCAAGAAAGTTACAACCCATGGCACTGTAGCTAATCTCTCTGGACATAAACAGCGGAGAAAAATTAATGAATTGTTGCAACGCAGGATAGTCTGGATGTTGGTTAAGCAGCCACAATCTAGTTCCAAAGAAATTCAAGCTGTCCTACAGGCTCAAGGTGCATCAGTGGCAGTCTAAACTATCAACATTTGAATTAAATGAAATGCTACGGCAGGAGACCCAGGAGGACCACACTGCTGACACAGAGACATAAAAAGCTAAACTGGAGTTTGGATTGTTTTGCTGACTCTGGCACTGGGTGCCTTGACTGTGTGCAAGGCATTGTAGAAGTGGACGAAGGATTGACTCTGGATGACCCCAGCATGCAACATGAAAACCATGGTCCTGACTGGGTGTGTCAACATGTGTAATTAAGGCCGTACTCCTCTCCCGGCTGCATATTGCCGCTGCCTTCGGCAGGCTAGGACCAGATAACCATTTAGACTAACATTGAGACCACCATTTCAACAGCAGCTTACATAACAGAACTTCAGTAACAACTTCACATGTGAGACAAAGTGAAAGTAACTTCCAGGTTGTTTCAATTCTACACCAAATATTCAGACACATTTTTAGTTCCCACTGGGTTGTTCCCATTCTTTCTTGTCCTGTGTGTACCAGCACAACCCAGTACAGTCTGTGACAGTCACGCTCCCATTTCCATGGCTCCATGTCTTTTCTTCTCATAGATAAAGAAGAGGGTACATGGGGTCTGACCACTATGGAGTGAATATTGCCTTGTGTTTCCAAACACTTCCATATATATGTCTCTTCTCCTGATAGAGGAGTAAGTAGCAGATTTGCCGTAAAGTCATTAAAGAGTCTTTCACTCACAGACGCTTGAGGAAAATCCTCCCAGGAAAGCTGACGTTAATCACATAACAGTCCATCTGGACACATTAGTAACACTTTACCTCATACACTCCCTGATGAAGGAGCATAGCAGGCTCTGAAACGCGTTATATGGATTGAATAAATGTGATATAACTTGAAGCCTTTGACTACGTGTTTTCTGTGGCAGCGCGGATTGACAGCACATTGTCCCTGGAAACATCTGGACACATTAGCTCTTAGGGTTGGGGCCTTGTTGCTAATGTCCAATTCTCTGGACCGTCTCTACTTGGGATTACTTCATAGGATGATTGAGCTCTAGCGTCTAGGTTAACACTCTTGGATTATGATATCTCACTCTAGTCTCCCTTTTCCATTTGTGGTTGGCCATGAGTGACCTACTGCTTGCGGCCTACATGACCTCTCAGACCATAGGTCTGCTCCAGTCACAAATGGGGCCCAGCTGTAGTTGTACAGGAAACTGTCACTTACTCTAGAGACTAATCCCTTCCATTGTGGGGCTAATCCCAACACTTAACAATAGCTTGCCCTATAGCCTGGCAACTATCTATACATATACAAATGTTATATATAACACATGACAACACTACAATACATCACATTACAGTACACATTATTTACAAAGACGCAGGACACAATTAACATGACAATACAATAGTGAGCTTAGTGTCTTCAGGGAAGAACACGACTGCAAGTCCACCTCCTTACAGCAGTATAAAATATGATTACCAAAAGATTTTGGGTCGCAATACCCAGTGTTGGAAAGCTGTGCTTTTGTCCTAGATGATGGTCTTCCAGCAGGACAATGACCCCAAATATACCTTAGGAAACACCCAGAATGGAAGGGAACAAAGCGCTGGATAGTTGTAAAGTGGCCAAAATGAACCCAGATCTACATCTCATTGAATACCTTTCCTCATTCCTCAGTTAGACTAAAGAAAAGAAACAACAATGAGCTAGGGATGGGCGAATCTACTCGCTAGGACTCGTTACTCGGCGAGTAGTAAGGGACTCGCAGGACTCGGTACTCTGCGAGTTTCCCAGCGATTACTCGCACAGTAAACGAGTCCAATGCAAATCAATATCAATCCTAGTTTTGTCACAGACTCTGACAAAACTAGGATTGCCTTTGACTTGCATTGGTCTGATTACTGTGCAAGTAATCGCTGGGAAACTCGCAAAGTAACTGCTGTTACTTTGCGAGCCGAGTCCGCCTGTCTTCTCTGTGCAGGCTGCCGCAGCTCCAGGGTCCTAGAGCCTGCCTGCTCACAGAGATGATGTAGCAGTGCTGAGATTGTTCTCAGTCTGCTCATTCCCTGTGCATAGACATCTATATCTATGCACAGGGGATGTAGCAGAGAGGACATCGCGTTTTGGACTACGTCGGACGGAAGAGGATTTTTTTAATTAAAGATGGAGTCCCTAATGGCTTTTTTTAAAATTTCTAATAAAAAAAATTTCTCTGTGTTGTGTTTTTTTAACCCTTTATTGGAGATTCTTAGTGGCTGGGTCAAATGTGGCCTGACATTAAGAATCTCGGGCTTAATACCAGCTTGCATAACAAAGCTGGTATTAACCCCTTTATTACCCAGCGTGCCACCGCCACCAGGGCCGCTGGAAGAGCGGGGTTCAGCGCCAGAGGATGGCGCTTCAATGAACGCGCCATCTTCTGGGGCGGCTGCGGGCTGCAATTTGCAGCGGGGGGTGCCCAGAAAGCTTGGGCATCCCTGCGCTGCGGATTCCAGCCCCCAGCTGCTTAGCTGTACCTGGCTAGACATAGAAATTGCGTGCAGCCCCACGCATTTTTTTTAAATTATTTAATGAAATTCATGAAATAATTAAAAAAAAGGGCTCCCCTATATTCTTGTGTCCGGCCAGGTACAAATAGGCACCTGGGGGTTGGGGTCAGCCCGTCGCTGCCTGCTGGATCCGGCTGGTTCCAGAAATACGCCGAAGCCCACGTGAAATTTTTTTCTGACAAATCCATAAAACAATGTAAATAAAAGGGACTGCATCTTTATTAACCCCTGGACCATGGGCGAGGGGTTAATAAAGATGCAGTCCCTTTTTTAGGATTGTTTTATTGATTTTTCAGAAAAAAAATTACATGGTCTTTCTGGAACCAGCCGGATCCAGCAGGCAGCGACGGGCTGCCCCCAACCCCCAGGTGCCTATTTGTACCTGGCCAGACACAAGAATATAGGGGAGCCCTTTTTTTTTATTATTTCATGAATTTCATGAAATAATTTAAAAAAAATGCGTGGGGCTCCGCGCAATTTCTATGTCTAGCCAGATACAGCTAAGCAGCTGGGGGCTGGAATCCGCAGCGCAGGGATGCCCAAGCTTTCTGGGCACCCCCGCTACAAATTGCAGCCCGCAGCCGCCCCAGAAGATGGCACGTTCATTGAAGCGCCATCCTCTGGCGCTGAACCCCGCTCTTCCAGCGGCCCTGGTGGCGATGGCACGCTGGGTAATAAAGAGGTTAGGGCCAGCTTTGTATTATCAGCTGGCCCTAAGCCCGAAATTTATGGCGGTCACGCCAATATTAGACATGACCGCCATGAATTTCTATTAAATTGTTTTAAAAAAAAACACAACACAGAGAAAATTTTTTATTAGAAATTTATTTCATTAGGGACTCCATCTTTAATTAAAAAAATCCTCTTCCGTCCGACGTAGTCCAAAACGCGATGTCCTCTCTGCTACATCCCCTGTGCATAGATATAGATGTCTATGCACAGGGAATGAGCAGACTGAGAACAATCTCAGCTCTGCTACATCAGGCAGCAGGCGGGCTCTAGGACCCTGGAGCTGCGGCAGCCAGCACAGAGGAGACAGCCGGACTCTTATCTGTGCAAGTTTCCCAGCGATTACTTGCACAGTAAACGAGCCCAATGCAAATCAATGACAAAACTAGGATTGCTTCAGGCTGAAGCTTCCGAGACACATCTGTGATTTGTAAATCGCACACTACTCGCTATTACTCGCTTCCCCATTCATTAACATTGGACTCGCTAGACTCGCAACGAGTAGCGAGTCCTGGGCTCGGACTCGCTAGAGTCAAGCGATTCCGAGTAATTTAGGATTCGCCCATCACTACAATGAGCAGATGCCCTCAAATAAATAAATAAATTGCAATACTGCATGAAAATATATATGGGGTACTTTATTTTCATATACTATAGCAATTTATTTCTTATTTTTATTTGATTATCTGCTCATTCTTGTTTCTTTTCTTTGGTTTTGCTGTTTTCTGGCCTATTTGAACATGCACCTTCATGCTGCATTCATATACTTGCATTCCAGTTTTTTTTAGTTCTCTTTCCTCAGTTTGGCATGTGCTTTATGTTTTCTCACTCGGGTCCCTCTGCACACTTTCTCTCTTTTAATAACTATCTGCTCTTCCTCTTTTTGCTGCTGCTCCTGTCAGGTGATATCTCCCCCAACCCTGGCCCGCCCTCTAACTTCAACCCCTCTCCCACCACACATAGAAACCCCACTAATCTTATTACCATCACTTGCACTCCTTCATCTCCCTCTTTTAACTGCGCTCTCTGGAATCCACGATCTGTATGTAACAAACTTCCCTTCATTCACAATTACTTCCTTACCAACTCTCTTAACCTGCTGGTCCTCACAGAAACCTGGATCCAGGATGCAGACATTGCCTCCCCTGCTGCTATTTCTCTTGGTGGCCTACACTTCTCTCATTCCCCTAGACCTGGGAACAGACATGGTGGTGGAGTTGGCCTCCTCCTGTCCCCACAATGTACTTTCCAGGTCATTCCCCCAGCCCCATCACTCTCATTCCCTTCTTTTGAGGTCCACACCATTAGGCTATTCCATGCCCTCCCCCTCAAAGTAGCAATGCTATACTGCCCCCCAGGGTCACCCACCCAGTACCTCAACCATTTCTCCGCGTGGCTGCCGCATTTCATGTCCTCAGAATTACCAACCATTATTCTGGGAGACTTTAACATTCCAATAAACAGCCCCATCTCCCCATCTGCATCCCAGCTCCTATCTCTAACCACCTCTCTTGGCCTCTCACAGCTCTCAACCTCTGAGACACACAAAGAGAGTAACACCCTTGACCTGGTCTTTACCCGGCTCTGCTCTACCTCCTCCTTAGATAGCTCACCTCTTCTCTCAGACCACAACATTCTCTCCTTCTCACTCACTAACCCTCGACCACCACAGCCCAATCCTACCTATCACACATCCAAAAATCTACAGGCCATTAACCCTCATGCACTCACAGATTCCCTCATCTCATCACTGTCCCCAATCTCTTCAATCTCCTGTCCAGATCAGGCAGTAAACCACTACAATGACACTCTCAGGAGCTCCCTGGACCAAGTAGCGCCCCTCATCCTCAGAACCTCCAAACATAGAACAAAACAGCCTTGGCTCACATCACAAACTCGATTCCTCCAGCGATGCTCTAGGAGTGCTGAACGCCTATGGAGGAAAACCCGCTCACCAGGAGACTTTATCCATTATAAATTCATGCTCAAAACGTATAACTCTGCCCTTCACCTTGCTAAACAAACCTACTTCACCACCCTGGTCTCCTCACTATCCAACAATCCAAAAAAACTCTTTGACACCTTTCACTCTCTCCTCAGTCCTAAAGTGCAGGCCCCCATCACTGACCTCTGTGCTGATGACCTGGCTTCTTACTTTATAGAGAAAATAGACAACACCAGCCAGGAAATCCGCTCCCAGCCTCCAAGCGCTGCCACTCCCAGTCTTCCCCACATCCCCTCTGGTTCACTCTCCACATTTGACCCAGTCACAGAAGAAGAAGTCTCCAGGCTCCTCTCTTCCTCTCATCCCACCACATGCACTACTGACCCCATTCTCTCACACCTACTCCAGTCTTTTTCTCCGGTCGTCACCACTCATCTAACCAAAATCTTCAATCTCTCCCTCTCTTATGGCATTTTCCCCTCCTCCTTCAAACACTCGATCATTACTCCATTATTAAAGAAAACCTCTCTCAACCTATCCTGCACAAATAACTACAGACCAGTCTCCAATCTCCCCTTCATCTCTAAACTCCTGGAGCACCTGGTCTACTCCTGTCTCACCCGTTACCTCTCCACTCACTCTCTTCTAGATCCATTACAGTCTGGTTTCCGTCCCCTTCACTCTACAGAAACCGCCCTCATCAAAGTGACCAGTGACCTTCTGCAAAACGTAATGGTGACCACTCTCTGATTATTCTCCTTGACCTCTCTGCAGCTTTTGACACTGTTGACCACCATCTCCTACTCTCCATGCTGAATTCCATTGGCATAAAAGACACGGCTCTCTTCTGGCTCTCCTCCGATCTTTCTGACCACTCTTTCAGTGTATAATTTGCTGGCTCCACTTCCTCCCCTCCTTCCTCTCACTATTGGGGTCCCTCAGGGCTCAGTCCTCGGCCCTCTTCTCTTCTCTCTCTACACAGCTCCTATTGGACACACCATCAGCAAATTTGGCTTCCAGTACCATCTTTACGCTGATGACACACAATTATACACTTCAGCCCCTGACCTTACCCCTGCGGTATTATAGAACACCAATGACTGTCTAGCTGCAGTTTCCAACTTCATGTCCACTCTCTATTTGAAACTAAACTTTTCCAAAACTGAACTCCTTCTGCTCCCGCCCTCCACTAACTTCCCTAAATCTGACCATCTCTCTCTCAGTGTGCGGTACCCAGGCTCGCTGTCTGGGTGTTATGTTTGACATCGATTTCTCCTTCTCCTCCCACACACAATCTCTCATCTGCTTCTGTCGCTTACACCTGAAGAATATCTCTAGAGTCCGCCCCTTTCTCACCATGGAAACAACAAAAACACTCACCGTGGCCCTAATCCATTCCCGCCTTGACTACTGCAATTCTCTATTAAGTGGCCTCCCCCTCACTAGACTTTCTCCTCTCCAGTCCATCCTTAATGCAGCAGCCAGGATCACCCATCTGGCCAATCGTTACTCAGATGCCTCTGCTCTGTGCCAGTCATTGCACTGGCTACCCGTACACTACAGGATCAAATTCAAATTGTTTGTTCTCAGCCACAAAGCTCTTCTCAGTGCAGCACCCCCCTACATCTCCTCCCTCATCTCTGTCTATCACCCCACCCGTTCTCTACGTTCTTCAAATGACCTTCGACTAACATCTGCACTAATCCGATCCTCCCACTCGCAGCTCCAAGACTTCTCCCGAGCTGCACCAATCCTCTGGAATGCTCTACCCCAAGAAATCAGGACTATCCACAACTTGCATGGCTTCAGACGATCCCTAAAAACACATCTTTTTAAGGCAGCCTATCATACTCCCTAATAGAAGTCCTTTGCACTGTAGATAGGGAATGGGCTATCTCTCTTGACATTACTCTTCTACAGACTCCACCAAACCAAAAAGGTCTACACAGATGGTCTGATGACCATTCATGTAAGCTTATTTCTATCCCCCATTTCCTCAAGATGCCTGGACCATTAGTACAATAAGCCCCTGTACCTTATGCTACCCCTATCCCGTTGTAGATTGTAAGCTCTTTTGAGCATGGTCACCTTCATTTATTGCTTTATTTATTGTATTTTCTTTTTTTTACATTGATTCTATGCCTATTGTTTTGTATCCAATTATTGTACTGTATTTGCTCTCTACTGTAATTACTTACTGTATTTTATTTTCTGTACTTTAACCACTGTATTGTAAAGCGCTGCGGAATATATTTGCGCTATATAATAATAATATTATTATTATTGTACGTAGCAACCTCCCTCTGGTTCCTTATGAGGAATGAAAAACTGCATGATGGCCTTTTAGGGAGTCAGGTCAGAGTTGGTGTTTTTAGTTCTGTGGCTAAAGGTTTTTCAGTCTGTAGAAGAACCAGTACGGTTTGGGTTTGATTGCTGTGTTGTAGACTTTAATTCTCCCTTTACCATGTTTGAGTTAGTTACATGCATAACAGCACCTTTTAAATATGAGAGACCTTGCACAGTTTGTAAAAAAAGAGCGATTTGAAATTCCAGTTGAGAGGCACAAGAAACTTAATGATGGTTATAGGAAGCGACTGATTGCAGTTATTTATTCCAAAGGTTTGCAACCAAATATTAAGTTGAGAGTGTCAACAATTTTGTACAGTCCATTTTTGGGGTTTTGTGTGAAATCATGCCCAATTTGTCTTTTCTTCTCAGTTTTTTTTTTGTGTTATTGCAATACACACAAGAGAAAATAGACATGTGTAGGACAAAATGTGTGTAATGACAATAGTTTTCTGGGAGAAATATTTCATTTTCTGGAACTATTCCAAATGTGCCCACTAGTGATGAGCAAGCAATAATAATAAAAAAAAAACATGTGGGGTTCCCCCTAATAATTACAAGTGCGGTGAAATTGCAGAAAAAGTGCAATCACACGTTTGTTTTTTGCGTTCTTTAGCCGCCATGTTCACTACATGGTAAATCTGATTTGACGGTGTGATGTCTCAGGTCAGTACGAGTTCGTAGATACCAAACATGTATACCTTTACTAGTATCTAAGCGGTGAAAAAAATTCAGACGTTTGGAAAAAAAAACAACGCACTTTTTGCGCCATATTTTGCGACCTGTAGCGGTCTCATTTTTCGGTGTCTAGTGCTATGTGATGGCTTATTTTTTGCGTCTTAAGCTGACCTTTCTAATGATACCATATTTGGGTGGGTGCGCTGTTTTGATCGCTCGCTATTGCATTTTATAACAATGTTGCGGTGACTAAAAAATGTAATTTTGGCATTTGGACCATTTTCCGTTACACAGATTAGGGCTCTCATTAATTGATTTTATATGTTGATAGATCGGGCGATTCTGAGTGCGGTTATACCAAACGTGTATTTTTTAAATTTTTTTAATACTTTTATTGTGAATGGGGAAATCACCCCCGATTTGAACTTTTA